>VWZZ01006507.1:597539-647247 GCA_013399095.1 Psophia crepitans | reverse complement strand
GGGGGTCCAAAGCAATCCCCCCCCCCCCCCCCGAATTAAGCGTGCAGCCCCCGGCGCTGAGGCGGAGGCTGTGTGCCTCCTCTCTCCCCTTCCCTGTCGCTTCCTCCCTTTCGTGATTCAACACGGAAGCAAAGGCTGTCATTTCTGATAGAACCACATACAGAAAGTATGTGAAACATTTCCATTTCCATCGAGAAACCTGTTTCAGATCTAAAAGGCCACATAATAATGTAAAATTTTCTATCCACTTAATCGTTTCCATTGAACCGACCCTTAAATGTTGCAAACCAAAAAATATAATGAAGGAAAGAAGCAACCAGTCGGCAGGTCCTGCAATCCATTCAGTGACAGCTGCATATCATTCAGAAATGAAAGAAAATAATAAAGTATGTCATTGAAAATCCTTCAAGTACATTGACTGGAGACAGAATATATTTACAATGAAACTTCAGTAAATAATTAAATGCGTTTGTGTTTGCAGAGCACGGATTTGGAGCTCGAACTGCTAAGAGACATGTAGGCTACATTCCTTTTAGCTACAAACTTATTTTGGTCTAGAATCTGTAACGTTTGTTAGCAGTTAATATTCAAACCCCACATTTCCTTAAGGTGAAGTTTGAGTTTTCCACTTAAACACCAACCGAGGTCACGGTTGAACTTGTTCGCCGTGGCCTGCACCCACCTACGTGTATGGAGATGGACTGAAACATCCATCCAGTACAATCTCCTTGTAGTGGACATAACAGATTTCAAGGAAAATGTATATGACTCGGTACATCCAGAATATAACAAACACACAATTTAAAAAAGAAAAACAAACAACAAAACCGACATTGTTTTGATTCCTGAGATACGTCTCATGTTCTAACGTGTCACGTTAGAGCAGTGGCTCTGCTGAACCGGTAAAAAGCACAGTTAGGGGCTGGTGTACGTAGTATGCCTGGAGAAACAAGCTTATAAAATGCTAGTTTTGCCTGTGGGGTTTTTTTACAAGACTTTTATGTAAACATTACAGAAAAAGAAGAAAAGAAATTGAGTGTACACTGACATGAAAAATAGCATTTCACCCCTGTGAGAAAGAAGAAGTGCCAAAATGTTTTATGTCATTATCCATTCGCTTAAAAAATACACTTATTTAACAAAGCTGTGCATATCTAACATCTGCTGTAATCCACAATCATAAAACATAAAGGGAGGCTGGATAATACAATCAATCCTGTTTCCATATCACAGTGCTCTTTTTGCATTGAAACCAAATCCAGTTTAAGACAAAAATACTGGTTTTTAAAACATTACTAAGTAGGCTGCACTGTTACTTGATGGTACGAAGCATGCTGTTTTAATTTTTTTAACTGTAGCAGACTCCCTGCTCCCCTAGAGACAAACAGCGTTACAGCGGACATAAACGATGCCTGAAAGCGGGATGTCCCGTTACCGCATGTTCTTCTATAACCGGTATGTATACAAACAACAAATAAAATCACCTGAAAAATAATTATCCAAGAAAGGCAGTATTTCTGCAAATACTACCACGCAAAATGAAACGATTTTTAGGAAAAAAGGGAAAAAAAAAAAGTCAGGATCAAGAACAAAATCAGAAACAGCGACTCTGGTGCCGTGAGTCTACGCAGCGCTGGGTCGTTCCTCGCGCTGCTGAGGGAGCTCAGCCTGGGCTTTACCCTCTGTCCTGAACAGACCCTTGAACTCCACCATGTGGACAAAAGGACAGATGTCGCAGCCTTAGAAAAGTTCCCTCTTACCAGATTTTCATTGTTTTCCTTAAGCAAACTGATGCTATCGGAAGAAAATCCCAACACTTTAGGCAATAACTCAACTTGCCATAAAATATAATAGTCTGACCCCCAACGAGAACAAAGCTTAGAGAGCTTTTAAGAAAGGTTTAAAACAGTTTGTCAAAGATCTTTCAGTTCAAAATCCTGTTGTACGTAAACATTCCCAAATCAGAAAAATACCTTGTGCTACTGGAAAAAAAAACCCCCGCTGTGTTTAGTTCCTCGCAACGCTTACTGCAGCACAGGCTGCTCACAACAGGCGCAAAACTGATCAAGCAGACTGCGAAACAGATTCGCACCCTCTGCCCTCCCCGGCCCCTTTCCCAAAACCTAAGAAAACATCAGAAACTGCAAAGAAATTTCAGGGGCCAAGCCTGAAAACCATGCGGAAGCACGTTTCCAGCTACATTCTGCTTTCAATTCTAAAGACACAGAGTAGGAGTAAGCCAGCGTGAAGTCAAGTTAAGCTGGGATTAACTCTGCTCTACTCCCGTGAAGAATTGCGGCATCTTAAAAAAGCTACTGAGATAGCGTATAAAAAAAGAAAATACCCGTTTTCTCACGTGAGAAATTTAAAGTGGGTTTTTAGCAAAATAAAAAATAATGCAACGAGATAATGACCAAAGCTACCTGCAAATCAAGTGAAAGTGTTCAAAGACATTTTAAAAAGACCTTTAGGTTTGAGCCTATAAAAAGAAAAAGGCATCTGTAGGAAACATAGATGAAAAAATAAAACTTCTTCAAATATAAAAAGTGTTCTGCTTTCCGATAAATTCAAGTAAATTAACATACAGCAATTGAATCCGGCAGGTAACAGCTGCTCGGTTTCAGCTAGCTAAAAGCCCCAAAATATACACATACCACTAACGCGGCGCAACAGTCTATGTGCAGCCTGCCAGGAGGGGGGCTGCTTGGGAAGCCCCGCGGCCGCACAGGTATCCCTCACAAGACAGCACCCTTTCCGATATTATCACAGAAAACGAAGCTTAAAATTAACTTAGGAAGTAAAAAAATATTTAGATTTTTTACATATATTGGAATTACTAGAGAAGTAAAAAGAAATCGATGAAAAACTGTTCATGCAAGATACCTGACCAGCAGTGCGAGTGACTGAATGGAGAACAGCACGTGGGGCGCGGTGCTCCGCTGGTGTGCGCGCACCGATCTGCGCACTGGTGCGAGGCCCCGCTTTGCTCGCTGGGCCCGCAGGCTGCGGCCCGGACAGCAGCAGGTGCCCCAGGACAAACAAGCACTTGGTTTCAAGCTGCCTCACGGTTCCCAGCGTCCGCGCAGCTACGGCGCTCCGAGGACCAGCTCTGGGAAGGCGGCCAATGCCGCAGAGCAGACCAAGAGGTGCGCCGTGGCGCAGCAGGTCTGGCGCAGGAGCGGCGCGCTCTGAGCTGAGCGCAGGCAGGAGCACTGGTTCCAAATGTCCCCGCAGCCCAGCGGGATGGGTGCCCGCCGCCCACAGAGCAGAGGACGTGCTGGCCTCGACAAGGGGCAGTTATTGCAGCCTGAGGGACAGTGAGGGATGAGCAGAAAAGGAACCGTGAGGACTGTGTTGGCCTGTGGCCTTCGACTTGTCTGTCCCCTTCCTCAGCAGGGACACACAAAGCCCCTTGACCCCCCCAGGGGGTCCCCAGCTTGCAGATTCCCTTCAGGAGATGATGGTTCATGGTATACCACAGGCTTTCTGCCATCCTCGCCCCTGCTGCCCTCTCCTGTCCCTGTGTTTGCTCTCAGCCTTCCATCTTTGTGTTTACTTAAACATCTTTCTTGTGCCAAGCACCTTCTTCCATCCAGACATCCAATTAACGTGGGAAGTGGGTATGCTCGCCCCCTCGGAAAGCGTGCCCGAAGCCTGGCCTGTGCTCCCCAGCTTCCCGGGTTATCTCTAATGCATCACCTCTTGCACTCGTCTTGCTCCTCCAGTCTGGGTGAAGGTGCTGGGAACTCCATTCAGAACAAATGCCGATGTGTTTCTTTTTAAAGACTCCTGCCAGTCATTCCTTTTAAGCAAAACCCAGAAGTCGGCCAGATTTGTGTCTCACAACAGCTTCTCTGGAACCCTGCACTTCCGATTTGGGAATGCTTTGCTGGCAGCTCAGTACTGCTCAAGCATGAAGTCACCAAACCCACTTTCCTGCCTGAAGTGGGAGAGAACGACTGGCTCCCTCACGGCAGGGCAAGAGCCCTTGCCACTGCTTTTGTACTACAGGTTTATTTTGAGGTTGTGGATTACGACTGTCCGTGTTCTCTCAATAGCACCTTCGCTTTCTATGGCACTGTAGCAAACTCCCTAGGAGTAATCTAGGATCGTACGTTTCCTAATAATCAGGAGTGAAACTTTGGCCAAGCCTCCTCCCTCCTTTTCAGAATCGACCTCTGCGTGATCAATTTTCTCCATCTTTTCTTTTGCTCAGCCCTTTGAGCTCTATAGGATTTACACTTTGTTCTGACAACGTCAGATTGCGGGATTTACCGAACGCCTGCACGCTGCATGCAGTCGGGCTCCCTGCAGCACACCTTTCCAAGGAGGGTTTTGCCTTTTTTTCCAAATTTCTCTGAAACTCAAATAATTTTTGCAACCAGTTATTAGGACCTGTGAGTTTTGCGTTCTGCTGTTTCCACATTCCTCTCAAGCTTATTTTGGCACATGATTACTACAGGAGGAAGAGGGAAACTGTGCCACCAGTAAGACTAGGGTCTTGTGAAGTTCCTTCTTTGGCTGTCTCACTGCACACCCACCACCTCTGCTCTAAAGCAAGAGGTCATCTTTGCCGTAAGCTGACGTATCGGCAGAGAGGCTTAGTGGTTACAGGCAGTGATACTGCGCTTACTAAGTCCACATAACCCAGAAGATGTGCCAGTTCTCAGCTAGGAACACCACTGCCAACCCCTAAAGGTTTAATATCTGGACTATACGTAACCACAACTAAACGAACGTACAAGCCCTCAGCTAGGAAAACATCCACTCAGGAGAGACACTTCTTGGGGCTACACCTGGCGCGTTTCCAGTCGGTCTGAAGCCACACGTTGAATGGGGTTAAAGAGATCAGAAGGACATCTTCGCTTCCTTCTTCGATGTCCAGGAAGTGACTGATACGGTGGGTAGTGCTCGTGATGCACGAGACAGACCCGGTTCCGCAGGTGTGCCGAAGCCTCCTCCAGGGACAGCAATGTTTAGTCTAAGCGGGGTTCCCAGCGCTCCAGCTCAGGTCCTGCATTCGCCATGAAAGGGCATGCTTTAAAACTTCAGAAATGCATTTTCTCCACTTAAGCTTCACCACCAGCAAGAAAAATAAAGCCAGCTTACATACTGAGGCGTACATACTGTCTTAAGTTACAATAAAATACTTTTTGTTTGAAGAAAGAAGCTTATGAAAATTATTTGGGCCTATTTTCTCCTCTAAGCAAAATAAATATGAGAAACATAACACATGGAATGCACTCTGGAAAATAAATGTCATCCTTTCATAATTACAACACTGCAAATAACATAGAAAAAGGCTCAATTTTGTGCCTTATAAATTATCTATATACCATGCAGTGTTGAGGGGGAAAAAAAATGCACCAAGTATTTAAAAAATTAAATTAACTTAATGGGAGGAGTGAAAAGTGACTGTGAACCCAGTGTCTACGGGAGAGGGTTTTTATTTCCCACTGGTGCGTGACCGAGCCTGTGACGTGTGGTAATAGCAATCTGCCGGATTGCATCTTCCGTTGGGTCCAGGTGGTCCCTGCGGTCCGGGTGAGCCTGGCGTCCCCGGCGGGCCCGGCAGGCCGGTAGCTGGCGAAACAAAGTGAGAATTAGCAGAGCCCTCCCCGGAGCACGGGCAGTGCCCCGCGCTTCATCGCCGACACTCAGCTGCACGCCAGCGCATCCGCGAGAAGGCGGGCGGGCCTGGCCTCGCGCTATGACCAAGCGCGGGAGGAAAGGCACGGGCGTAAAACCAGCGCGAGAAGCAGGAGAAAGGTCTGTTAGTTTGCAAACAACAATAGCAGAAATAATCTGGAGACTTGTACCTGCAGGGCCGGGCGGTCCAGGGTTACCGGGCAGTCCAATTCCAGGCTCGCCTCTTTCCCCTTTCTGTCCTCTATAACCTACACAGGATAAAGATATGAAAACAAACAGTGATTTCCATATATCTTGTCGACAGGAAATTATCAAGACAAACGTAATTGGGAAAACACAGGCTCAGTTCTTTGTCTGAGGCAGCTCTCATGGTTATATGTCCCTTCTGGAAAATACGAGGGTTTCCAGCAGTAACCGCTGCATGCCCCCCCAGAGGACTCTCGCTACGTTCGCTAGCAGCACCCTTCCCCGGGATTTTAAGCTACCTTCCTGAAGTTCCTCTAATAAAGAACCAAATGCGTGTTCTGCTCCAGCGTTACCTGTTTGATGAAGTGATGTAAAGGACCAAGCCAAAGGCCTCTGGAGTCTGGCCAGCCCTTCTCTGATGGCCCCCAAACTGAGCGAGACTTCGCCCTCCCCACAGAAACCTTTCTGTCTGCACTTCTTTAGACTAAACTGGAAGCTGCACGCTCAGGTATTCCCCTGTGTGTGGGAGAAGACCCACCCACCCCCGTGCTACAGAGCTGCCCTCATGTGGAACAAAGCATCTTCAGAGCTTCTGCAGATGACGGCTTCCAGCATGCAAAGCCTACTTTGATTCAAGTGCCTGCACGTGGTTAACAAGGTGAGCTTACTAACTATAGTTTGAATATTTGTGCCTGTTTTCTTCACAGGCTATAAATTTGTATTTATCTAACCGCTTCCATCTTCTCAGGGGCTGCAACTCATCCCCAACCTGTTCCTTAAACTTTTTGAAAAAAAATTATTAGTTGGAAACGCTCTGGCTGTTTTAAAGCAGAGGACTCATGGGTATGAGTATAATGTTTTGCTTAATATTGCAAGCTAGAAATCCATCTAAAAGTGTAGCTCTTCTGTTTAAACTATGTAATTTATGTAGGATGAGGGATGAAATCATTTTAAAAAGAACAAGTGTGACACCTGCCACAACCCCTTGCTTTAAAAGGGATTGTAAGGAAACCTGTTTTCTTCTCTGACACCTCAGACATCAGCATGTAAGGTGATATATGTTGAAGATTAATTTGCCAACTTCTGGTCACATTTGGAATGAAATTTGTTCTGGTTTAGGGACCAGTATATTTTCAGTGCCGCATATGCCATACAATAAACTTCCTCTTGTGAAGAGCTGTAACTTAATTTGAATTAAAGGAGAAGGGTCACGGCTGACCAGTCAGTGCAGTGGTATCAGGCCACCTCATGCCTCATGAAGGTTAATGGGCACTGGCAGATGGATGGCAAAGGTTGTTCTGTCAGTGCACCGTGGTCTATGGCAACACCCGTACATTACGGGGCGGCCGTAAGTGCTGTGGGTACCAGCTACCAGGGTTGCTACAACAGACACAATGCAGCAGGAATGGTACACAGGGTATTCAGGCTTTGCGTTAAACACAAGCTCATATACACTTTGCTGAAAAGTCTATTTTCTGTTGCAGTCGTTCCAGGTTTCAAGACAGAGCGTCAGTTACCTTACTGGTCTCTCAGCACCCCAGCAAGGAAATTACAGCGAGGCAAAACCATTGGAAAATGCATGCGGAGTGACGTGCATAACACAACAAAAGGAAATCGGCTGTTTAAACGCTCACAGAGAAACAAACTCAATCATGCGTTCTGGTCACTGAGTTAAGCAGAATCGCACCAGGCATATACACACTCAAGCTACAGAGACCTGGAAAAGGGAACGTGCAGGTATTTGTATTCAATTGGGAATCTTGATTTTGCTCTTTAATGACCACAGTGGTATTTATAACCTCATCAAGCTGGTTGGCTCAGATAATTGTGTGTAACGCATAGTAGTTGCTGCTGTTTGAGAAGCTCAATGACACAACCACAGGATCTATTACATTTCCTATTTATTATATATATCTCTATGTTTCTTAATTTACAATAGATAGTTACAGTACATTTCTCACTACAAACCCAGTTAATTGTAATTTTACAAAGTAGTGCTGCCACTAATTGTTTTGCATTTCTTTAGCTATGGGGAAAAGAGAGAAATCACATTTATGATAGATCACATTTACACGTTCCATGACAACCATAACTGCAGGTATCTGAGACATCATAGTTGAAAAGGGACTGAGATAGACTGGAAGATTCTGTAAACATCACTGGAATTCAAGACAATAAGGAAAAAAAACCCACAATAGGACAAAGAGCAACCTGCCAATGCAAATATATGATCCGGGGTAGTGTAAACCATTACTGGTTGTATCTGAACACACATGCAAAGGAGTAATTTGTACACAGTGGCAGGTAAGTTCTGTTGACACTGAAGTTTAATACAAAAATTCCCAGGTATCTTTCCTAAAAATAAGGCTTTATTTAACAGGGTGTAAGCATGTTAGTAAACAGGCCAACATGTAAACAATCCGAACAATGTAAGGTGTAATTCTGGCAGGAAAATACTTGATTTTTAACGAGGTATATTTTGCTCAGGAGTAGGGCCATGATTACACCTCTAGAGGATAATACCACCTTCTCTCTGAGCTGAAACTCACAAACTCATACACAGCCAAAGGAAACCATTACCATACACTTATATCAGATTTTGATTTATTGTTTTTAACGTAAAGGCACATGTAAGATCGTGTCTATTTTTACTGGTAGAATTACAATTCCAGTAAGAGGTACCTGCTTAATTCAAAAGGCGATTGCTTTAGCAAAGCCTTTCACTTGGGTTCCAGAAGTTTGTGATTCCTGCAACCCAAAAGCTGTGGTATGTAAACACGTACCCAACACGGGTAGTACAGTAAACACTTGGTAGTAGTATGTAGCAAGTATGTGTTCAAACAGATGAGCGTAGAGATGAGTGGCAATACCTAAAATACAGCTCTTGGTTTGGTGATCTCCACAAATATCATGGTCAGGAGCATCGCTGCACCCTCAGCTCTACTGGGAAATGACACAAGTTCCTGTCTATGAACTTGGAGGTAAAAAGTTCTCCCATTTAAACAGCTCCAAAAGGAATTCCACCTACATCATGGAGACCCTCTTCCACCTGCATGGATAATGCAGCACCTGAAACTAACAGATCAATATCTAGAGAAGTCTGAGGTTCTTTAATAAGCATGTGAGGCCAACACATTACGATGACAGGGACAACGAGACCGAATCCGCTGTGTTTTATTGTGCAGATACTCTGCGTTCTTAAAAACAAACAACTGCAAAGCAACAGGAAGGGTGCTGAGAGCAAGCCCTCTTATCCAGCCTCCAGTGCGTATTTTGAGTTTCTCCTGCGTGTTACAGCCCTCTCAGCTGAGAGGCAGCACCTGAGTTTCAAATCAAACCAAAGCCAACCAGGTTAACTTCACCTCCACAGCCAAGAACAGCTGACAGGAGGTCATGCTTGAAACCAGTGCAGCTGTTTCAGAAGAGCGGCTGTGTCTGGGCCACAACCACTACAACGGGTTCCTGATGTAGGCCAAGGTTTCTACGTGCTCCCACCATACAAATCATCATAATTGTAATAAGAGACACAGATTTTACAACAGAGATTAGCAATAAAGTTAAGGAACTATTCATCGCACGGTATTTTTCTTTCCTGAGCTGTGATGTTTGAGTCCTTGAGGCTACTGTGATTTATGAGGACCTAATAAAAATCTTGTTTCCTTAATTTGATAGAAACAGTGAAGTTTAACTACGACAAAATTTTGTTTTCCCTATTGAGAAAAGGAAAAAGTCATATTAACAGAAAGGATCTCTGGATTGCAAAATTATCCCAAGGTGTATTTGGTCTAATGAACGAAAACATTTCACTGGTAACACTGCCTCACAGTATCAGCTTGCTGATGCAGATGCCATGGGATATTTTTTTAAAAATGAAGAAAAAAAAAATATCTTTCAACCATGACTATATAAAGTCTGTTTTAATATCAATTGCATGTTTCATAATTTACAGATTCACCGATGTGTAGGGGTTGGAAGGGAACTCTGGAGACATCTAGTCCAACCCCTCCTCCTGCTAGAGCAGGATTACCTAGAGCGATTTTATTTAAATTGCAATTCTTTGTTGTTTTTTGTTTGCATGCTATATGGTTATTGAGGCCATTCAATAAAATCAAAATTATTTGTACCTGCACCACTGGGAAGTACCTGAGGTACACTATGAATGACCTTGCTGAAGGCCAGCAGGTAACAATTCTGGACGTAATCAGAAATGAAGGAGACTATGCCCAAGCATCTAGCAATTCCTTAAATACACTCTTCAAAGCCCATGCCTAGACTTCCAAAAGTTAATATCTAGGTTTTCTGCTTCTGGGACTAACCCCTGCCTACTGGTTTGCTGCACAGAAGGTGGCTCTGGTGGAATCTGGCCCAGGTCACACCAGACCAGTTCCTAGGGGAACTGGCACCACAGTCTGGGCACACAGAGGGAACCCTGCGAAGCTGCGAGTGAAGTTAAGCACCTCCTTGGACACACAGCAACACCCGCCCTTCCTGCTGGCCGGCTGGGGCAGGCTCTCTGCTCAGCGCGCAGCATCGCAAACAGCCTCTGGAGGTGTTGGTACAGGTCCTGATAACTGCTCTCCACAAGTATCTACTGCTTTTCCCTGGCTGTAGGGACAATGGATTGCTTCACTCGGCCAGCCCAGATGTGTGTTACGGCAGACAGCAGAACCCTGGAGTGGGCAACCTGGGCTACACCCGTGTGAGGAATGTAACAAGGAAGATGCGTCGGTCAGTACCAAATGCGCATTACGACTTGGGCATGTGTGCACACAGCACGCTGCCAGGATGGGCTCAGCTACACGTGCACGTAACAGGCTCCTCCAGGAAGTCTTGTCTGCTGTGTCTTTTATGGCTCAAAATAAGCTGGAATATGGAAGGATATTTTTCAATTTGCGCAGAGATTTGAATTTCTTTTTACTGTTGGTACAAAACAGTAACACGCAGAGGCACAGCTGGGAAAGGTGTGAAGGGGATTTGTAAGTGTGCTTCTCTCGCGGGACTATCTCTTACTGAGAGTGTGAAAAGGAGGCAAGGCAAATTTTTGGTTTTCTTTCCTTGGAAGTATAATTCCATACATCTTTTGATGTATCAGAGAAGTAAATGCTTCTCATTTAGCTTACCTTTTACTAATCAAAAAATATATTGAGCATATCAGTTAAGTGAATAGAAATCCTGCATACATGGGGCACTACTTTTACTTAAGCATAAGGCATGAAAAAGCAGCTTTATTTATTTTTTTCCCAAGCATAGCTATCATCTTTACTCTTGAAGCTCACTAGCTGGAAATGAAGCCTAGTACAATGTTTCACTTCCCAGAAGCATCTGAGACTATCCACCGCATACATAATCATTGAACATTCTGGCACTGACATTGAAGTTGAGTGTTTACAGTGGATCTGAATATTTAGGTAATGATGAAGTCAGTGTTGTAAGATTCTAAGCCTTTTATTGTTTTCCTTGATCCTTTATTCTCGTTCTTCTCTTTCTGAGCTCATCACATTTTTCACGCTTCTGTCAGGGGTTTGCGCTTATCAGTGTTAGTAAGTCTTTATTCTTCTGATAGCTTTAGGATCCACACATCTTCAGCTTTGCTCTCATGTTCTTCATTCCAGTCTGACTTGCTCTGACTCCAGAGCAGACCAAACTAACAAAAGATAATAAAGAACTACCTCCAGATAAACTGCAAATTACAGATTACCCACCCACAAAATATTATTCATTGATAAATTCTTTTTTTCCTTTTATTCTGTTCTCTTCTTTCTTTTAATCTCTGAGAGACTGACTCCACAGTAGAGCACAGCTCAGTGAGCCTGGATCCCTTGAAGATAATTTTGCAGTGACAGACAGTTCAGCGAAACGAGAGTCCTATACTGTCCAAACGCATTGCAATGTACAAATAACTCTGTGGGGCATAGCGAAAAGCTGATTATTCTGAAACTGATTTGTGAAAATAGACTACTTCACTGTAAGAAGAATTCATGTGGTAATATTTCAGTTTTCACTGCTTCTTAAAGAATAATATTTGCCTTCAGTTTTTTCTCCCCTGCGTTGTCTCAGGATCAGAACTGAGAGCACTCAGACTTGGAGATCAAATTCTGTTTCTTAAATAAGATGGTCTCTCAATATGGGACAGGATCTAAATCGTTACATTAGAGTGCTGGCATAGTTTTTGTTCCTTGTTAAAGTATTTTGGAGAAAAAAAATAACTGCTAGTGTAGTTCAGGTATCTGTCAGCTTTAGATATCTGTCAGTAATTAACTTTATCACTTATTAGAATAAAATGCACTGATTAGGAGTTTTTAATCGGTAAAATCCACACATTTACTATGGGTTAATATTTAGATCTAGTCTGGAAAATCATAAGTATAGTTTTAAAAGTTAATCATTAGGAAACTAGATAGGTAATCCTGGCTTATTTAATAATCATTAGCAAGTGTATAAAAATTTCAAGATAGAACTCATGGGAACATTTTTTTGAATTCCTACCTTGAATTCCACGTTCTCCTGGTGGCCCTGGCAACCCATCCTTTCCTGGTGGTCCTGGCAATCCATCTTTTCCTGGGGGCCCCGGTTTTCCATGGGCTTGGGCAGCAAGCATTGCAGCAGGCAGCTTCAGCTGGGATACAAACTGAGCCATCCTTTCTTCATTAACAAAGGGAACAAGAAAAAAAGCGGGTAAGAAATCTGCTGGCAAGATACCAAAAATAAATAAATCCCAAAGCCCCAGCTAAAGGAAGTTTCTGGAGATACATTTCTTTCTAAATATCAAGGTATTAAATGCTCCTGTAAGTACGGATGCCTTCAGTTCCAACTCAGACTTTACTTTTTGATTTGTACTTTACCCTTTGAATTTGTACTAAAGTTTGTATTATTACCCCCTTTTACTAATGTAATCCAATATTTTAAATGACTTCTGACTCCTGTTCATGGAAGTACTTAAAATACATGAACACAAAATAATTAGCACTTAACACCTCTACGAAGGGCTACCTTAGATGTTTGTAACTCACATTCAGTTGCAAAGTAGAGCTTAAATACTGCAAACAGTTCTTCGAACGTGCTGAAACTCTGAAAACAGTTGTGAAAAGTGCTCAGCAAACATAATTAATTGCAGAGATTTCGGCACGCACTGCTCATGCTGGTAGAATAAAGCGTGTTTGATAACACTTCAGAGTTCCTCAGTGGTAGAAGAAATAGGTCCTAACCTTGAATCAGTTTCATTTATACTCAAGTAAAAAACTTAACTAAGCATTCCACAATTTAGCAGGTAGATTTAAGAAAAAAATTGAGTAAAGTGGGCACCAAACAAAAAATAATTAAGGTGACAGAAAATAGGCAAAGCGAAACAAAGCCAAGAATAGATCTGTGGGAACACTAGTGAGATGCAGAAAATGGAATACCTATAAAGACCGAAAAAAAAAATAAAATCCCTGTAGGCAGGACATCTTTTAATACTTTATTTTTATGAATAGACTACATACTTGTTACCATTCCATTTGATTAGGAACAGAAGGTAACTTCAGCCAACAAACTGCTCTTGAAATGGATAGTAGGCTGAACTCCTACGGGGAGGCCGTTTGGGGAAGGGTGGAACTACCCAAAACGATAGCCTTGTTACGAAGCGAAAAAATGCCTGAACAGTTAAAAAAGTCTCAAGTTTTATATTATTTCTTTTATCCCTAAAAGATAAAAGGGTTTGTATCCACAAATACTAATGGCAAAACAACTAAGCATATTGCAGACGTAAGAAATGTGTATTGCAATGCAACTGTTAAGAGCTGTTTGAGCAGAAGCTTCTTTCAGACACCTGAGTCACAGCTTCTCAACCCTGACTAAGAAAATGCTGGGGAAGAAAAATATTTCCTTTTCAGAGTAAGGATGCACTTCAGAAATTGTGCACAGTACAAAGGCCTTGGCTGAATCTGGTACTGGCCAAAAACTGTGCCAGAGCGTGGTGGTCTGCAAGGGAGCTCTGGAGCTCAGCAGAGATGTTTGCTGAAAAGGCACAGCAATTTAGACCTGCATGACTGCAAGCTGTCAAGTCTTCTTCTCATTTGGATGGTCATCCACTAAGTGGACAAAATAATTAGATATTTCTATTGTCTCTAATAAATCTTCAGCGTCTTAATGATATGTTGTAGATACATATGTATCTGCAATAATATAGGATGCATATATGTATCTAAAATGGATACATACGTACATTTGCTATTATTATTTGGAGCAAAGTACCTTTTAATGCTAATCATTTACATGAGAAAATACTCTGGTTAAGAGATGCTATAGTTTATAATTGTTTGAACATAATTATATTAAATAGACAAACAATATGTAAACACAGCTACAACAACAATGCAGCTGCTAAGTACAATGTAAGTCAGATGACACGTAAAGAAAGTTACCTCAAGGCTGCAGGGATGTAAAACATTTAGAATAGAATTCAAGATTTACATTTAGTTGTGCAATATTTCTTACCTTCAAAAACCTTAAGAACCTCTTGTTTGATATATATTTTTATTTCTTCAAGTGAAACTGTATCAGCCTGATGAGGAAAAGAAAAGGTGATAAGTATTAGAAGAAACATACAGAGGGCACTTTATGATGCTACAAAAGAACAGAAAAAGAGCTGAAATTAGCATTAAAATTTTAAAGCTTTCACCAATATTATATATTTTAATATATTTGTGTTATTTACTTAACAAAGTGCAAATGCCACTTTACAGCAAATATAAAGACCACTAACACCATGAAGCAGAAAAGGCATTCCCAACTGTCAAGACGATCAGCACGCCATGCCTATGGAAATGAATTTGCATAAGGACGCAGTAAGGATGTCACCACTGTGCTTTACTTGCCTTTTGCATAGCATTTGCCAACTTCTCACTCCCTCGAGGACTAACTGTTTTGATGCACAGCTGACTAACTAAAACTGCACCACAGGACTTGACTGGAAGAGCTTTTTAGAGCTCTACCCTGTCTGACTGAGGGTGAAAAGAAGCCATAACATGGATGTGTGCCTGTATGCACATGGAGACAAACTGACGTATCTACAACTGACAGGCAGCATTTAATTGTCTTTTTAAATGCTTATTTCCCTTCTATTGAGAATCACTTTTGTCTGCCTCCATTTCTTTCTCAGTTGCAGATGTACACTTTACCTCTTAAGCTTAGTATCACAGAATCATAGATATTTAAGGTTGGAAAAGACCTCTAAGATCATCGAGTCCAACTGTCAACCTGACAACACCATGTCTACTAAACCATGTCCCGAAGTGCCATGTCTACATGCTATCTGAACACCTCCAGGGATGGTGACTCTACCACATCTCTGGGAAGCCTGTTCCAAAGCCTGACCACTCTTTCAGTGAAGAAATTCTTCCTAATATCCAATCTAAACCTCCCCTGGAGCAATTTGAGGCCATTTCCTCTTGTCCTATCACTTGTTGCTTGGGAGAAGAGACCAACACTCACCTCACTACAACCTCCTTTCAGGTAGCTGTGGAGAGCCATAAGATCTCCCCTCAGTCCCCTCTTCTCCAGACTAAACAACCCCAGTTCCCTCAGCCGCTCCTTATAAGACTTGTGCTCCAGATCCTTCATCAGCTTTGTTGCCCTTCTCTGGACAAGCTTATGAAAAACTTGAAAAGTAACAGTATTGAGTAACCATATTGATTTGTCAGAAGCTAAAGAAATAAATAAAGTTTATCCATAGCACATGTTTAAAAAAAAATAAATTAAAACATAACTGCTTGATCATCTGGGCATATTTTTTCCATCTCTTAACTGAACACTGAAATTATCTCAGAGATCTTAGTTTTTCTGACACTGTGGTATTGCTCAGTTGAATTTCTACTGCTCAGCACATGTAACCTTCACATTGTCTGAATTCAGAAGCAATGAAGGAAAACTTGTGTTTACTTACCGGAAACCCTGGCGGTCCTGGAGAACCCGGGGGACCCTGATGACCTGGTGATCCTGGATAGCCTCTGTTTCCTGGTGGTCCAATAGGACCCACATCCCCTTTTTCTCCTGATGGGCCAGGTTTCCCTCGTTCGCCTTGTGGACCTTTGTCCCCTGGAATACCCTGATCACCCTGTGTAAAATAAAAGCAGAAAGAAAACCATTGCACACAGTGGAACAAACTAGGAAAAGTCACTCAAGAATGCGATTGAGAAAATTCTTCCCTGTTCAGAAACAGATTTTATGAGTCATGCAGGGAAGCTGATTTTACAGGCTAACCCATGTCTCACAAAGTACACAGCAAGTAATGTTTTGTTTTCTTACACTTTTAATGTTTAAGTCAAGGACAAACAAAAAAAATAGCTTGAGACTGTAACCCATTTTTCAAGGGCTGAACTTGGGTGCAGAAAGTTTAGAGTCCTTATACAAGGACCCAGAAATGTCAAATATGGCATACGTAGAATTTAGATGGTGGAATTCCCCCAAGCACAAGGCATCAGGCATTTTTCTGTAACTTTCCCTAGAAACCTAGTATTTTACTTCTGCATGTACATGAAATTTCCATTAATCAAAGAAACAACAAATACACAAATCCATTTATAATGAGTGAATTCCTTGCAAAGAAATAAATTAAAGGACAATGTCCTGGCCAGCAACAGCTTCCATCATGGGTGAGATGGCATTTAAATTTGTTTTACTTGTGAGGAATTAAGTCTTTTAGAGTGACTTAATGTATTAGCTATTAGTTCACCGAACTACAGCTGCGGAGCAGAGTGCTGCAAGTCACACATTTGGATTGTTAGTGCGCAGCCGGTAGGTCTTCAGGGTCACTAACTGCCCTTGCCGCATCACTTAAGCTAATGTTAGGCTCCATCATTAGCAGCAAACAGCACCAAGAATAGACTACATCATTACTATATAAAACCAGAATCTACATTTTTGAGGGATGAATGAATGGAATTAATTGCATTCTTAATCTATACCAAGTGCTGGTAGGCTGTGTTCAGATGTGAAACATCATTAACTGATAAACCAATAAAAGTGTAGCTATATTTTTAAGTCATATTTGCACGATATGTAAAGATTGAAAAAGAAAGACAAGGAAGGTAAGGATACAAGTAGGAGGTTGTGCATTTTTATCACCTATCTGCCCTTCAATCTGTATGATTTCAAGTGAGTTAGAACTCATTACTGACTATAACTAAGCTTCACTGTGACTTGTGATGTTTTATTGCATTAACTGAAACCATAATGCATTCCCAACTGGAGTTTAAATTGCTCTCAGTACGGGTGTCGAGGCTCTGAAGTCTGGTAAGCCTACCAGGAGAAGGGGAAAAAAAAAGGAAGTGGTAAAATCTGCGACCTCATCATCCCAAACCTATAAAGTTACCCTGGGAGGTGGGTTGACCTTGGCTGGCTGTCAGATACCCACCCAGCTGCTCTCTCACTTCCTCTCCTTAGCAAGATGGGGGAGAAAATGAGATGAAAAACTTGTGAGTCAAGATAAGGACAGGGAGGTCACTCACCAATCACCACCAGGGGAAAACAGACTTGACTTGGGGAAGATTAACTTCATTTATTGCCAATTAGAGCAGGATAGCGAGACCTTCCCCCCAACCCACTCCTTCCCAGGCTCAGCTTCATTCCTGACTCTTCTACCTCCTCCCCCTGGGTGGTGCAGGGGGGTTAGGAATGCAGGGTACAGTCAGTCCTTAACACTTGTCTCTGCTGCTCCTTTCTTCTCACATTCTTCTCCTGCTCCACTGTGGGGTCCTTCCCATGAGATACAGTCCTTCACAAACTGCTCCAGTGTGGGTCCTTCCCATGGGCTGCAGTTCTGCAATGGACTGCTCCAGCATGGTTCCTCCATAGGCCACAGGTCCTGCCAGGAGCCTGCTCCAATGTGGGCTCTCCACAGGCTGCAGCTTCCTTCCAGGTGCATCCATGTGTTCCAGCATGGGATAATCCATGGGCTGTCAGGTGGATATCTGCTCCACCATCACCCTTCATGGGCTGCAGAAGAATCTCTGCTTGGGTGCCAGCAGCACCTCCACTCCCTTCTTCAGTGACCTTGGTGTCTGCAGAGTTGTTCCTCTCACAGTTTCTCATTCCTCTCTCACAGCTGTTGCGCGGTTTTTACCTTTTCTATGACAGAGGTGCTACCAGCATCACTGACAGGTTCAGCTTTGGCCACTGATGGGTTTGTCTCGGAGCCAGCTGGAACTGGCTCTGTCTGACATGGGAGCAGCTCCTGGTGTCTTCTCACAAAGGCCACCCCTGCAGCCACCTGTAACCAAAACTGTGCCAAAATGTCTTTATCTCAATCCACGAAGATTTTTTCCATTCTCCTCCCCATCCCACTGGGGTTTGAGGGGTGAGCGAGCGGCTGCGTGGTGCTTAGTTACTGGCTGGGGTAAAACCTTGACAGCAGGACATGGAAACAATCTCAAGGTGATTACATTTATGGCTTTTCTCTTAAAAACCTATTCTGCCTATATTGCAGTCGCCTGATTTCCAGTTTTAGTTTTCAGGCATTAATACTTTGGGCAAAACCCTAAATGCACAGCATGCTAACGATTTCCTATAAACATACAGCTAATTTAGCTATTCAGTAGAAAAAAGAGAAGCTATGATGTGATATCCAAAAGACATCCTAAATCTTGTCAAAGACACTCAAATTTTGAAGTCGATGGGAGCAAGAAAGGGTGCGTATGTGCATTGGGGGAATGGGAAGAGTAATGTTCTGATGGAAGAGGCACACCTTTTCAAGTTTCTGTAAATTTTAAGATTTATAGGGAAAAGTGTTCTGTCTTGCATACAGGTATTGCATCAGGACATGTATTCCAACACCTTGAGAAATTCAGGGCAGGGGAAAGACTGAGAAGCAGAACTTTTGTGGTCTGCAGGATGGAGGCTCTTCCCTAGTCTTAACAAAACTTTTGCATCCAAACCTCCTCTCCTGCTTCACTCACAGCAACCAGAAACATTATAAAATTGAAGAACAACAACTGTTCTACCATATGTTATTGCAAAACTTGAAAGAGGTATAGCCTTCAATACAGCTTTTAGTTTACTCACTGTTTTGGGAGATTGAAGTCCAGTATAGGGAGCCACTGAACCCACCATTTTGTCTGATAGTGCTTTCAAGTGAGACCACACACATGCATGCACCCACATATATACAGAAAGCTGTCTGAAGACTACTATACTTGCAAGAAGCCTTGATTAAAAACGTATTTAAGACTTAAATAATATTTTCTTGGGTTTATGACCCTGAAGAGCAGGTATGGATAGCTATTGTACTAGACATAAAG
Organism: Psophia crepitans; assembly: GCA_013399095.1. Taxonomy (NCBI): domain Eukaryota; kingdom Metazoa; phylum Chordata; class Aves; order Gruiformes; family Psophiidae; genus Psophia; species Psophia crepitans. The sequence continues at coordinate 628,138 of VWZZ01006507.1, read as the reverse complement.
AACAATGTGGGTTTCTCCAAGACCGTGGTGCTATGGCAGTGTGAAGCTGATCCTGGAATTACTTTTCTTCTAAACGATTCCCATTTTATGGGCTGCCAACACATAGGAGGCAGATCAAATACTGCAGCCACTTTTCAAACAAGCATTTTTTAACTGCCTCCAATGTTTTCTTTGTGTTTGGAAGAAGCTCCTTGTAAAAATTCATAAAAATATGCTGTATTTTCCTCCAGATTCCTCTTTAAACTCTCCCTCTCTATGAGCTGTACAAAAACCAGAGTAGGACATTTACGTTTTTCGATCTCTGCCTACTGTGCTGATTTATTCACTCCTCCTCCTTTCTAGTGTTCTCCTGTCTCTTGCATTTAATTTTGCACTAAATTATGTGCAGAAGGAGCAATTGTTTTGCCTAGGTTTCTACATGCTCTAGTCCAGCAGGCTCCTGGTCTGTGATCGAGGCATGCAGATAATAGCAATAAATGAGCCAGCCACTAGTACTTTAATTTGCTGTTGAAATGATTTGAAAGGTGAATTTCTGATAAATCACATGTTTTCAACTGGTTTGTCACTCAGTTTATAAAGCAGTAATGACAGTAGTGTTTAGTCACTCAAAGGATGTGTAAGATTATTTTAGCCCAGGTGACCTGCTCCTTCTTAAAGCAGATTCTACAATGATATACTGATGTTAGACAGGAAAACCTCAAGAGTTTTGTTCTGTCCTTCCAATTTTGATGCTTCTCTTTCCTATAATTGCAACAGCTGGTCTCAAACTGAAGGAGAACGCTGCACAGCAGTAATAATAAGGCCTGCAAGAAAAACATGACTGTCTTATTTTCTGTAATCACTGCAATCACTCTGACAGATGCAGGACTGTAATACCTGATCCAGAGCAGGGCGGAGGAGAAAAAAAAAAATCAACTCCAACGCTCTCACTGATCTCTTATCTGAGATGCTGACTTCTGCTGTGTATTTCACTGTTATTTCTCAGGCAGATCTCGCCTTGTTATCAACAAACTTCTTCTCTTCCTATGGAATTGTAAGAAACAACTCACAGTTTTCTGAAAGCTGTATTCAGATACTGCATTGGGCATACTTACAACTTTCCTGTTCTAAAAGGTTGTGAGAGATTTTGATTATCACTTGAGACAAAAATACTTCTGGAAATTGATTTATTTTTTAAAATCTATCTATATATTTCTTATATATATATATATATTTTTTTTTACTCTGTACAGAGAGAGCTAGATCATGACATGTTTGCCAGTGATCCTAGAATTGAGAGCAGATTCCTGTATCTGTGACTTCTCTGAGAGCAAGCATATATCCCTATTTACATCTATAGCTACATATACATGAGTTTATGTATGTACTCTCTTGTCACTGATGAGATTGCAATGACTACCCTCTCTTCTTTTACCCTAAAACCTCCCAGGTTTCACTCTGATGAAGAGAGCTAAGGCTTTCTGTCTCTCACTGACTTTTTCAACATTTTCCTCCCTGCTAAAAGGGACAGATTGGTGTAAATGAACCCCACCTCCTCGGCATAATGCGTAGTTTAGCACTATTTTATTTCTCTGGTGCTGCACAGCCTGGCTAGTAGCAAAGAGTGTTGTCAAACAACCTTCATTTGTGTCCTTAAAGGCAGGAAAAGAACACTGCAAACTGTTAATTCCTGTAAGGGACAATTATTGTAGTAATGGTAAAAACCTTGTGTCTCCTCAGTGTCATAGAGCAGCATTTCCTTTTCTGGGTAACACAGGGAGGTGCTTTTCTGATTCACCAAATAAATGTGGTATCAATTGTATTTAGGACATAAGGGCTTTAATAAAGCTGTAAGAGGAGCAGGGTATGCTCTACGATTTTCTTTGCTTTAGCAAAATAATCATCACCTCTCACCTCACATAATGATTCCTGTCCCCCATGATCTCGTTAGCAGGAACAGAACTGTCTAAACATTTTGGCAAGCAGTAAGGTAACAAGCTTGTGTTGTATAAAACGTGATTTGTGTTTGTGACATACAAAGCTCCCAGGGATGATGACAGGGAAAGCGTTACAGCTCTTGCACGGTGTGACAGCATCCCAACAGGATTAGTTACTTTCTAATTTTCATCCTATTGATGAATTCACACTGTCCAAACCAACTGTGTTAGGAAGTCTATAAAATGTGTTTTTTCCTCTACGTGCAAAAGCCAATTCAATTCTAATTCCTTAAAGTGGTGTCTAGGATTAAACCTCTTAGTTGTCTGAGAGACTGCTTGAAGTTCACAGAAAATTAATTTCTTGGTTTTGCCCGTAAAATATATGCTAATGAGCTTCACAGATGCTCAGCAAAAGGAAAAAAAAATTTAAAACAAGGGACTTACACGCTCTCCTTTGGGCCCTCGGTCTCCTGGTCTCCCTACAGCACCCTAGAAAAATATTTTTGAAAAAAGACAAACATATCACTTAAGGGCTTTGTTGTATATTCATCTATTAGCACAATTGAAAGCAACTGCCTAGGATCTGTGAAGAATAAGGTACACTAGTATGCAAAAGCATGTTTTCCTACCGGAGGACCTGGCAATCCATCTTTTCCATTGATTCCCTACAAGAAAAACAAATACCTTATAAGTAACTATGGTTATGTAGAAGCATTTTAAAAATATAAAGGGTAAAGCTCACAGTTTAGTTTTGGTTATCAGTACATATTCTGAAGCTGTGGAGGCAGCAGTTTGTGTGGTTAAAATATTGAAATACAAACAGTTTTGAAGCACATGAAACAGAGCTTGGAGGCCATACTGAACTGCAAGCACATTACATTTGAGCTGAGCTCAGTGTGAAAAACAATAAATAAAAATCTTTGGCATCAAGATGTGAATTAGCTTTCATGAGCAAACAACTGTAAATGACAAGTTGTATGGGAATTCTGCAAGCAGGTGGAATATGGACCTGCACATACACTTTTAGTCATTATACAACCATAGAAGAGATTTCTGTTATTCTAGATATTAGCCCTGATGCCCTGTTAGCCCTGTGCTGTTACAGGGATTACATCTGAATAGTGAGTGGTCAGATCTGTTCCTTGGTCCTTAGCATCTGCAGCACAGCACAGCTTTGGCCTCCTGGGTTAAACATTTTTCTCTCCCAAAAGAGGGTGCTTTTATTCACACCACCTACTGGAAACAGTCCCAGGCCCCCATTATCCCCCAAACCACAACGTGGCGTTGTCTCAGAGAGTGCTAGGTTGGCATGGGCCACAGTAACGTCAGAGAGTACATTAACAATCGCACAAGACCAGATAACTCCAAGATAAATGCTCCGGCGCTGTTTAATTTACTAGGGTACACACGAATGTGCACACGCAGCAAACTCACTGCTGTTCCACTGAGCGAGAAAGCAGGACTTGCATGAACAAAGGCATCAGGAATATTTCTTTCCCTTTCGAACTGCACAGTGGGGTTTTGCACAGAGTAGGCACCTTGGGCCAGCTTGCTGCTGAACTTACAGGAACTGTCTCTTCTTTCCAGGCAGAAGCGTAACGTGCTGACAAACTGAAATGGTCTGCTTCTCATGCTCGTCCCCAGAACACCAAGCTCAGGGAGAGATAATGATTTCTGCGCTACCCTAGCTGAACCACTTCTGGAATATAAACTAGGTTGTTTTAAACTAGCTCAGACAGTGCTGACTACACCGCTGTCAGGCTTTTTTTAAATAATGAGGTCAGATTGGACACATCCTAAGTGAACAGTAAATGCTGCAGCCGCAGCGTTGCATCACCTGTATACAGAAGAGTTAGAAGGTTTATTCAGAGTCATGAAGCACACGCTTCTCTATCTAAACTGAAACCGAGAATGCACTTTATCACCTCATCCTTTATAGACTGTGCTGAGTGTCTGGGACAATATTCTTTCTGAAAAAATAGGAGACGGTCCTGTATGTTAACAGGATCCAAAGGGGCCTCATAAGGCCTTTAAAGGTAACATCTCAGTAACACTAAGTATTAAAACATCACAATACCAGGAATTCTTGAGGAGATGGTTGATACTGAACACTGTAGCTCTAGATGTTCTTCTGACGTTACCTAGCCTAACACAAAGCAGGATGCAATCTCGTATCTTGCGTAACATCCGATAAACTAAGACACATCGTTTTGCAATGATTGTATCTGTTCAGTATAAAATTGCTTACTGGTTTTCCTTGTGGCCCTTCTGGCCCAGGGAAGCCTATATCTCCTATAGGTCCTCTTTCACCCTAAGAAAGAAGAAAACACACATAAAATCTGCATGTAAAATCTTGCGTTCAGTGCTTGAAACATTTGTGTATTATCATAAGAGTCCAGAATTCAAATCAGTACTTACAGGTTCCCCTGGCATCCCTGGGGACCCTGGAGATCCTGGTTTTCCCTGAAAAAAACCAAAACGAAACAAAAAAAACAACATTACAAATTACAAATAGGAAGCAAAACATCAATTTCTCTGAGGTACAAAATCGCAAAGGATATAAATTTGAGTGAAATATTCATGTTACTGCTCAATAAACCCTTTAAGAGAGAAAAAGAACTATTTAATTATTATTTTTTTTTTAATATTTGTGCCATGTTAATCTGGCTCTTGAGTACAACATAACTCAATCGCTTGGTCATCTTTACCCTTTCTGAGCATTGAGATAATGTTTTCATGGAACTTTCTTTTACAGCACCATGATTTCCTTTTGAGCACTCGTAGTCAGATCAGAGTTTATCACTGTATATATGAAGCCAAGATTTCCCTGCCGCTCCCCCCCCAGGTACTTCCTTCAGACTTTTTTACAGTGGATTTATTACTGACTTAACATCTGCAAATTTTCTTCATGCTCTTTTTCAGCCACTTTTGTTGTTGTTTTATGTTCAGCCTGCCAGAATTAACAATCTTTTCTCACCTCATCATTTGGATGGAGATCTTAAATGTCTCTAGGTTTTTTAAATGATGCCTTGCTTTTAACAACCTACCTGGTTCAGCCCCCGACAAGAATCTATAACCCTGAACCTACATTCCCCCGAAATATCTTTAGACCAGACCCTCAGCTGACTTGCACAAATGAGGAATCAAACACACCAAGGCCAGTGACAACTGCAAGAACAACAGACTGAGGATTTGTGCTGAGGAAATAGGTGCTGGTGGCAATTCTTGCAGAATCTTAGTCCAAACTTTGCTGATAATCTCTCTCAGCAAAAAGCCAAAGCTAAAATGATATGTTTATATCCTCAAATGGGAAAAAGGATCCAATATTCAATCTAGGGAATAATGCCAGCCAAGCAGGACCAATTCCCTTCCAGTAAGATATGTGGATATATTTAAAAAACTCTTCCTAGACTACTAAAAAAATTGTCTCTCATAAGTCTATTAATTTGTTAATTAAAATTGCTTAGCATAAAATATTACAGCAAATAATTTATTTCAGGGGATTTTATTAGAATTAAATGTAATCAACAGAATACTACTTCATCAGTAATGAAGGGAACTCATTAAATAATTCATATCCAGCTCAAATATAGAGCAACAAGAATAAGACTTGGAACATATCCCAGTGGGAAATACACAGGGAATGAACAAGTGTGACCATCCTAACCGCCTACTGCATTATTGATTCACAGTGTAAAATATAGTTCAGGGCAACAAACTTTGAGACTCTTACATGGGCTACAAAACTCAACACAATACTTCTCTTTTTCCCTTAAATGTGCAATTTTACCTTGTTTTAGGAGCACTTAACTAAATTAAGCTTTTTAAGCTGATGTTCTCTCTTGGAACTCACAGTAAATAGACTAAGTCAGGAGCTAATGGAAATGGGAGTGCAGAGACACAGACTTCTCTTTATTTCATGAAACACATATTTATAATTTAAAACCAGCTCCTGAATGGATTGGTAGCTGCCCAAATGTAATAAGAAGTATATTTGCATATAAATAACTCCATATTGCCTCCTGAAATATGGATAAACTTTCTTATTAAATTGTGAATGCAATCTAAAGAAAAGTTGTCTTTATTTCCTTTAGGAACACAAATGAATAATTATAATTTCAATTTATCATTAGTTACACTTACTTTCACCTACAACAAAGTTGCTGGATGACTTTCAGGAACTTCTCTGAATGCCACAAGTGAATAGCTGACAAAGCATTCCCCTAAAGCAAATGTTTGATCGCCTTGATGTGCAGATCCTTGTGGGTTGCAATAACTAACATTCATAATTTTACTTTGTGATAGAAAGATGCCCAGAAATTTGTGCATGCCCAGAAACACAGAAAATGTCTTTATCTGTATTAAACTGAGGCAATGAGAAGAATCTCGTGTGCTTTCTTAACTAAGCATATGCAGCTTCAAATTCCCGCTTTATCATGTATTCACACCATCCTCTCCTGTAATTTTAATAATAATATGTGGTATTGAAACTCTAATATCTTTAGGAAACATGCACCGTTTTCATACCTCCTTGTAAAGTATTAGCCAAGCTCTGGCATTCCACAAACAATGATAAAGATTACAGCTCAGCACCTGGCTTGACCTGCTTTTTCAGCTTCTAGCAAACTGAGTTTTCATTAATGAACATACGTACCGCTGTCCCTGCTACTCCTGGCATGCCAGCTGGTCCACGGTCACCCTGAAGAAACGATAAATCTATACTTAAATGGTAACACTCAAAACAGAAGTTTATGTGTGAATTCTCATTAAAACCTGAGGAAAGATTATTCAGGGAACTGAAAAAGAGGACAAGAGGCAGGCTCTGCTAAATGCTAATACTTAGCTCTGCCACTGGCTCATTTTACAGACTTCAGCAAGAAACTTAAATCCTTTGTTCAGGTTCTCTTGTATAATGTCGTAATTGCCAGGCTATCCCTTATACTCTGTGTGAGGCCTTCCTTGAAAAGGGATGTAAAGTCCCTGACTTATCTGTAGTTTTCTAAATAATTATCATTTGAAGTCATGTCAATGACCAAAATTAACACAGGGTAATTCACTATCATATCAACACTGCCCATATTTAAGATGTACCTTTCAAAGATGTTTTTGCCTTCCTGCTACTCAGCCATCCATTTGCTGCAAGTCAGCATCCTCGATTTGCTTGTGCCACGGTCTTTTCAGGGCAAAGTTTCTCCCTTTAGTGTATGGCCACCTTCATCTATGCCTTAAGACAACAGCTTTTTTGCTGAGGCTGATGAGTCGTGGGCACGAATTCATTTTTCTCTCTTGAGAGGACTATAGCCCAAAGCAGATGGATGGAGCTCACCAGCAGTAAAACTCAACAGCAAGATTTGCCCTAACCACTGCTGACATGCATTGATCTGTAATACTACGTTCTGCTAGTGTAACATTGGTTGAAAATGTAAGAAGAAACCAGGCTCCTAATTTCCATAATTATATCAGAAAAGCCCTGGCCCAGTTAAAGCCATACTAACAGGAGAATAGTTTTGTGACGTGTTTATGTTACCTGGGGCTGTTTCGCAAAAACTCCAACAACATAGCTACAACCATGTTCTGCTGTGCAGAAGAGCCTCAGATGATGTTGGCATTTCTGGTTTCTGTTCTTATACCTAATGCTGATTTGTCTCATTCTCATAATTTTGTTCAGCTAGCACAAAGATAATGCTGGTAATTAGAAACACTTAACTCCATTGTACAAAGTGTAGACAGATGACAAGTTAAATGTCTGACCTTGTGTCCAGAGGGAGACGCCTGCTTACAGGCCCCAGTTCAACCTCTCTTGCTCTGGAGACTAGTCACTTAATGCAAGTTCACCCGTCAGTGAGGAACATGGTGTGCTCCTTGGGAACGCTGCAGTACTGATGATCTGTAGCAGGGCATACTCTCTGGAGCCAGTGGTTGTTCTGGATTCAGAACTGGTATTCTGGTGTTCCCCTTACAGGCTGGCTATGGCAGCAAAGCCAGAAATCCCCAACACTGCCTTGCAGCTTTTTTTTTCTTTTGGGGGTTATTCTGGTCCTTTCAGCCACATGATTCACAGCCCGGCTGCACAAACCACTGGGTCAGCACAGCTGAGGGAAGGGACATTTAACTCCAGGACACAAAGTTTTTATGCCAGTTCATAAAATTACCATGAAATTACAGCCAGCATTGTCCGCAGAAGATGGCATTCTGCTACACTGATGTGCCTAATGACTTTGAATTACAAACCAGCATGCTCTATACTGGTGGGACTGGCAGGCAGACAGATTCTGTTCATTTATTTGCACCAGAAGTGAGGAATTTTGACCAAATTTAGTTAAGGAAAGGATATTTTTACTTTGGGAAAGGGCCAAACACTCACTTAGCTTGTTTATATGATCCGCTCCATTGCTTATTCCCTTTATTTAATTCTTGTCCTCACTTTGTCTCAGTTAGACCTGTAATATCTCTCTGTGTTCACTCATTTTGAAACCAGACCAGTCCTTAATTGCTTGTAAATTGTAGTTTTCCAGAGCAAGAATCACCTCATCTAATTTATACATCTAGTGGAGACACCTACCTTAGATCTCGTCACTCCCTACTCTCTGCACAAGGAGTAATGCGCAGTGAAACAGAAAGAGAAACTTTTCATTTACATTACTTTTTGATGAAAAAGATGTTTAAGTATACTATTATTGCATGAAATAATTGAATAATGTAATTCAAAAAAGCTGAATAAATATTCTATTTGAAAATACTCTTTTTTCTTCTTAAATTCAGAAGATATGGGCAAAATCAAAGTGTTGCCACTGACAAAAAGTATCTTTTCAGATTTTTTTTTCCATTTTTCCACTGAATTTTTTGTGCTTTGCCGTATTTAGAAATGAATAACAAAATCTTGTCATATTTAGCATTTCCTGACAAGCTTTTCTCTGAATTCATATCACCCTCCACAACTAGTAGGTGAGAGGCTGAAGCATGCCACCAGCTGAAGGAAAGGATCATTTCCTACCTCTGGAATGCGGATTTGAACTACCGGAAGGAGCTGGAGAATATGATACGGTTTGGGATGTGCTACGGTGGCATCATGCAGGCAGTACAGAGTGCAAGAAAAACAAAACAGAAGCAAGGGTCCTCTTTTAGAATAATGAGCAACAGCCCAAGAATCGAGATTTTCACCTTTGACTTCAGACGGAGCAGGCTGCAATCCAATAGGAACCGTAAGGGACGATCTCTCCCTTTATTTCTATCCTTTCCTATATTTCTACACTCATCTGAAATAGTCTTTTTTTCTTGTTGCTGTTGTTTGTTTTTGTTTGTTTGGGTTTTTTTTGTATGGAAGTCTTGCATGCACTAGCTCTAGACTAATTCAGGTACAAACTTCACATCTACAGCTTCGTGGTAAGTCTTAGAACAAGACAGACAGACTGTATGCATAAGACAATATTCAAAAGAGAACAAGAACTAGTGACCATACTTAGGAACATGTTAATTATGTGGCTTTCTATCAAGTTAAGAAAATCAAAATACTACAAGACCTCCTACATATAACTTTCCATTTATGGGAAACGGAATTTTATGTTGGGTGAATATATGATTTATATCCACAGTAAAGAAAAAAAGGCAATACATATAAATATAAACATATTTTTCATATTAACTTTCACAAAAAATTTCAAACATGGTTTCAGAAAACATTAGGTACAGATAGTTGCCACTAAGAAGCTATGAATTCTTTGTTGAAAGTCCTACCTTTTCCCCTGGGAGTCCTTCCAGTCCTGGTAATCCCATTGGTCCTGGGTCTCCCTGATGTGTTTTTTTTTTTTAAGATTAAAAAGAATTACATAGATTAGAATTTCTGCACTCTACATAAAAAACTGTTGAACAGCAAACAACAGCAGAATATTTAAGATTAGTAAAACAGCTAACCAGTTATTAAGTGAAAAGGTTTTGTTATGCCCTGTTTTAGTGATCTGAGAATTAAGCTTTTCCCAGAGGCGCTGTGTGAATATTTGGATCAATGATTTTAATTTTGATGAAGAATGTAATGCAGCAGACTCCTCTCCAGCGTTCTTGCAAGCCATGGTCAGCACTAAACCGCCTCGAGGCGGCAGAGCCCCAGGATGTGAGCGTACGCTGTCAACCAGAGAACCAACCTCCAAGCAATCCTGTGCGACCTCCCAGACACATCCCTGCTTCAGAAGAGAGCTCTGCTCCCTCCACAAAGCTTACTCTGCAGCAAGGGACAGACTTGTGCAAGTCTTCAGGTTTTGAAAGAAACCAGAAAACACTGCTCCACCAGAGAAATCAGTTTAACACATAGAGTGGGGAGGCCTTTTTAACTCCTCTTTTTTTTTTTTTTTTTTTTTTTAAAGAAAATAGATAATCTACCACAGAGATTTTAACTACAGCCAACAATTCCAGGATTTCAGCAGTTCTCAAATAAACCCGTCATGCCATTTCAAATGAAAATATCAACTTCCAGTTGTTACTAGCTAGCATAATGTAGCACACTGTCCCTTCTCCCTTATCAGTTTCAAACTAAATTTTGAGAACAGCCTATACCTCTTACGGTATTTTCTACCTTTATTTCTTATAGGCCTGTACCAAGTAACTTTATCTTTGTGTATTATATCTCTTGCAGTATACATTCTCTATTTTCAAATATACCCAGCAGAGATGAGTCCATAAGGACTTAATAATTTTATCAGTCATTCATTACATTATCACTTCGAACTATTTAAAAGAAATTGCAAAATTTGCAGGCCTGGCAATTAAAAAGGCTTTTTCAGATGTACTGATTCTGCAGGAGGTAAGCTACTGCTAAAGAACATTCATGGACTCTTCTACCCTTAGATTCATGTGTTAAGGGATTTGGGGGAAACTCTATCATGATCCAACAACACATACATACCACTGTGCCAGGCTCTCCTTTTGGACCCTGCAAAGAAATGAAGAAGTAGAAACACATTTTAAAAAATAAGAGATTTACACAAAAGCATGGTATGTTCCTTCTATAACTGCACTATAATTGGTAATGCAGTGCCTTCAGAATTAGTGTTAAGTCCAGCCTTCTCAGTTAATTCTGTATAAAATCTTAGTAATATTTGGAGTTTGTTTTGCTATTCCAGAATATCTAGAGACAGCTCTGTGGTCTTGTGTGAGTCCATGACTACAAACAGCATATAATGTAAGTCCTCGCTGATGGCTACAATGGTTTTATAAGGTTGCCAAAACGACAATTGTCTTAGAATAGTAGAACTCGCCTATGAAGCTAACAAGAAGGAGGACCTAAAAAAAGACACAGCATCTTTGGCTCCACAGAACCAAAGCAAGTGTCCAGCTGCAAGGTGGTATATCTGCACTGTGCGGTGTGGAAAGAAACCAGCCCAGTGTTACTCCACGATGTAATTCTTGGCTTTACATGTTCTTCTGCACTGTAGCTACACGCAGTGAATCAGTGACAAAACTGAGATTAGAATTTATGAGCTTCTCATTTATAGCATCAAATTTAATCCACTAAAAAACTATATCATCACTAACTATACAGATTATATTATACATTTTAAGATATTAGGATACTTTCACTAAAGAGTACAATACCAAATTATGTACCATTTTTGTATCATTTACTTACTATTTTGCATAGCCTTAGAGTGAAATATTTAAATCAAAACAAACTACTCTCCAAAATGGGCTAAAGTGCTTGGTATACACATAAATCACATTATTATTTACTATATACCAGCCATATCCTTATCTTTTCTTTCACATATAAAGATCAAATTCCACGTCATTCATGAAAACTGCATGCAACTAACCAATCCCCCTGTTACTATGTTAACTATTAGAAATTACTTCTGTACTAAATACTTACTGGAGGCCCTGGTGGACCTGGATAACTAGCGACACTCACACCTCCCTGTAACAGCAAGTTTACAAGTTTAGTTGGGCCAAAATTAGGTGTCAATTGAAGAAAAAAAAGTAACATTAGACGGAAATACCTGGAGCTTATACAAGCTGCTCATTCCATTTCTTTCATTGTAAGGCATACCCTTTAAAACATAAAAACCAAGTAAATGTCACAACTACTAATTATAAAGGCAGAACTTGCCCTGTCCAGCAAAGCTGTGGTATTGTTTTCATCCTGGATCAATTTCCCAAAGATTGCAGACATTTCAGAAAGAACATAAGGTACATACCAATGCAGCTTGGGACTTCTCTTGAATTATGAAACCAGAAGCCTGTAAATCTCAGTGTACATTATATTCTGATATTCTTACATAATGTTTACATCAATTGACCGGTCAATTGATATGAGCAAAGAAGGGCATGGGCATTTTATTTTCATGCCCTTGTGAAAATTTATGCTAAACTGAAAGCCAGAAAGCATCTAACCTTAAGACTGAAGTGCTTTGAGAACATGAAGGTTTGAACTATAACTCTAAATGAATACTCAAGATTGACTGTTAAGATAGTAAAGAATTCAGAAGAAAACTGTTTTATTCATAAAGCTCAGTGGCTGAATTGCCAACTTATGTTAGGCCTGATGACTTACAAGGTACAAAAAGCTTAGATTACAGAAATGTATTCAACTTATGAAAGAATTAAATTATTCTTCTGAAAAAATATTTAGATCTTTCTTCTAATTCAAGACAGTCAATATTTAAAGTGCAATTAGTAAATATGGATGTTAGCCATTCTTCCTGTACAAATGCTCACAAAACATATATGTAAAAATTACTAAAATGAAAACCAGACAGTGCAGACAGCCTTCTCAACTCAAGAAACTGCAACATGCTTCCAGCACCAAATGAACTTGGTTGAGATTCTAAAAACTTTTAAGATTTCCACTTTCATCACATTAAATAAAACCCCAAATAAATACACAGTAAGATTTGTTTTATTATTGGTCTTAAATGTATTTCATGGCTAAATCCTGAGGGATGCAGAAACCTTGTACTGCAACAGAAAGCCACGGGTATAACTATTTATTTATAACTGTGGGACTCATACCCACACCTTCTCACTGCTATCTTTATACCACGTTTCTGAGATTCTTAGTATGTCCTTATTCAAGATTAGCTGTTGCTTGAGAGAATTTCCCAGGCTAGGCATATGGATTGAAGTTAGAGACTGTTAAGCAAGGACTGAAAAATGTTCTAAGCTAGAAGCAGAGTCATCTCCATGGTTAGATTGGGGGAGAAGAGAATGAATTTTCCTAGCGTAAGGCTAGAAGCACGTTACAGTTCTGGCTGGAGTAGGTAGAGATCATTAGGTTATGGTTGCATATTTAGAACCAAAACTCTCCCTGGACTAAAGCAGGGGTCAGAAGATCTCCTTCATTTATGGTTAGGGATACCATTTCCAAGGCTGTAGTTAGGGATCATAAAGGTTTTCCAGTTATTAATTCTCCGGAATTAATTTTGTGTTGGGTACTATTCCAGCTAATTTGCTGTCCAGTGATCTCCACAGACTTTCCCTAGGTTGTGTGACTACAGAGTACCCTGATCTCAGATAACAAGCTGTCCAAATTAACCCTGGTATTCGATGTTACATTTGACCAAGTTTCTAGGATGATTTTAGTAACCTGAACTTAGCAATGAATCCCAAGAAAAAAAAAAAGGAATACAGCAACTTTGCAAAAACACATTATTGTCTTCATGCACTATCAGTATTAAATGGACAGCCAAATCTTTATATTACATGACATTTTACTCATATTGTTCCCAACACGACATTCAAAATATGAAACAAAATGTCTCACCGGAGGTCCAGGTGGTCCAGGTTTTCCAGGAGAACCTTCACTACCCTAGTGCAGCAAGAGATTCATATAACTCATTTACTGTAACTGATATCCAGATCTATTCCATACCCAAGCTATAATGACCACAATGACAACAAACAAGAGATACAGTCAATATGAGCCAGTAATATCAAGAATACACTCTCCTGCCTGTCCTGCTCAAGCTTTAGGCAAACTATTAATCATTAGTTTACACTGGGGTTTGGGTTTTTTTATTTATTTTGTTAGTTATTTGATGCTTTATATATAGTAACTTCGATGTGGCAAAATAGTGGTGGTAACCTGGGTTGTGAAACACTCCATATGGGGAGGGAGAGGAAGAAAAGAAAGAGTTGTTAATATCAATTTTAAGCAACTGGCAACAGTCATTTTATGATTTGTATATTATTTCCCAGAAGACAATCCTCGGTTTGATCATTCACAGGCAAATAAAGAAGAGCTACAGCTTCAGAAGTTCAGTTTATTCAGAAATACACTGAATAAAAAAAGATATTCTTTATTAAGAGGTATAATATCTGTTTGGTTTGTACTGTAAAATACTAATCTGTGACTACCTGTATCTTAGTCTGTTCTGCTAACATGCATTGAATTGCTTATATTTATTTAAAAAAAAAGTTTTTTAGGTTTTGCTCCAGCAGAATGGTGAGCTCTCTGAACAATATGCAATTCCAAAGGTTTCAATGTCATGGAAGATCTTTTCAAAATCTCATCACTACTATTCAGTTAAAAACACTGTATAATTTGGAACAAGTCTGCCAGAATTTTTCACTGGATCTTATTAAACGTATGTCAGTGAGACACTTAGGTTGCATATTTAAAATTATGAAGGCGGCAAAAGTCAAGCTAAGTGTTCAACAGCAATAATCAGCGCACCAGAAGTATATACACATTTAATTAAAAGTATACTAGGATAATTTCCAAATGGTCCTGCTAATTGATGGAAACCATCAGCTTCCAAAGAGTGACTTGGATTACTTCACAGGGAGAAAAAATACTACAGAAAGCATACTATACAATCACTTCTCAAATATGTCCCCCAGATGAAGGAAGGAGGAGGAAATGACTCTGGCTATATTTCAATTTACTTCATCGCTCTTGAGCTATCTGACTTTTGCCCTTTCTGATCAATGAGACCCTAGTTACAAAGCAGTGGTTTCTTATTCCCATCTGTGTGTGAATTGTAAACAAGGAACTAGCAGAGACTTGTGTTTTGCATTAAGTTACATAAAAAGGAAATAAATGGGGTAAATCTTTGCTATTATGGTCTGCAAGGAGACAGCTCTGCATCAGTTTTTATACTGAAATAACTTCAGAGCTCTAAATAATAAAGTTTTCCTTTTTAATTCATACCAGAGTCTAGGTTTTATAGAGTATTAGTAGGATCACATACATTGATGTGGCAATGCTATGCCTGGAAAACTCCAGGCTAAAGCTGAAAAAAAGCGTCAGAAAAGGGAATTCATATCACAAAATGGAGAACTTGCCCCAGGAAGTATTTTTCAGCAAACTAAGTTTGTGTCTGCTGTATATCACTGATCTGACATGCTCAAGAAATGAATTTGACCTCTTAGTTATAATGGATAACATCAAGTGCCTGATAAAAGGGCACATAAAACATTGATAAAAAGCAGTGCTATTACAGTGTAAATTAAGTACAAAGGAAGCTTATATATTTTTGCAGAACAACTTATACTCAATAACTTTGAGTACTTGTGAAGCACTTTTAAAGCATATAATTACTTTTAACTAAAATACTGGTAAAAGAATAAGTAGTAACTAGTCATATACTATTTCACAAAAGTATTTTCACTTTCCTGAATTTTATATAATACGTGATACTTGGAGAACATCCTGTGCAACTTCCATACACCACAAGGACTATGTTTCAAAATATAAGCCCATATGTACGGCATTGCTTGGGGAAGGTACTTGTATTAAGATACAAAAATTTATTTGAAAATGTACGTCAAGTTCTTGTTTGCACTCTAGTTAAGAAACCCCAAAACTTCGGAGCATAATGGGATTGCAAAACCTCTGCAGATCTTTACCAAGACTAAAAAGAAGTAATACCTTTTCACCTTTTGACCCTGCTGGACCGGGATGCCCAGGTCTTCCTGTGACTCCCTGCAAAACACAGTGTTGGTTTGTATTAGTTCAGAAACAATGAAACACAGTATTTTTTGCATTGCAGCTTAGTTTTTAAAACTTGTACTTTTTAAAGGTCATTTAAACCTAATTATGCTTCTCCTCCAGGTTTAAATATTTCTCTTCTGTTTGATACAACAGCTGTGTCCTTCTGATAAGCCCTTTTAACCGTAAAACTTGTGTTCATGGTTGCATTTTCACCTTGGTAGGCTGAATGCACTGACCTTAACTGGCACCTCCCGATACTGCTAGGAGTCATACATTAGTGCTTAAATGACAGTTTACATATTCCACATCAAAATTCCTAAATGTGTTACCATTTTTGAAGGAGGGGAAGCATTAGTACTGTCAGCAATCCAGGAATGAACAACAATCATAATAACTAATGTGATCCAATATGGTATGTAGAAAATAAAATTTAAAACAAATTCCAAGAGGAGTTTTCCCAGAAATATCAACGTTTTTAATGATACTTTTTCAGTGACTTTAAATAGTGTCAGTCTATTCTCATACTTTTTTAGTGCTGAAAGCAAATGATTACTTGGTTTCAGCACTAAATGTTTTCAGATTGCCTAGCTGGAATTATTTTTAGATTTTTATTACTAACATTATTGCAGTAACTTGGGTACAAATACATAATTAACTGCAAGTTTGCACATTGTAAGTCATGTAACCTCACAGAGTCTCTAGTAATGCCAAAACTCCAAACTTGTATAAATTACATAAAATTTGAGCCCAGACAATGACAGTATTTTCAGTAACATCAACTCACAACATAGTTTATTTTATTAGAGCCAGTTTGGGTAAGATTTTGCTATTACTCTCTTACAAGCCAAAAGAAGGGATGAGAAACTAAGAAGATGAAGTTTTACTAGATATAGCAAGCTCTGCAGAGATAGATTAGATCACAGGCAACAGACAGCATACACTTACAGATGGTCCAGTAGGTCCTGGTACACCAGGCAGTCCAGGAACACCTTGAAGGCCCTGGAAATTAAAAGAGCATATGTCTATTTTCTCTCTCACTTACACCTCAAAACCTACTTATATTTAGCATGTCCAGTAGTATTAGAACTACAATAAAGCACATTTTAATCTGAAAGGTTGGCATTATTTTTAGGAATTAAAAAAAACTTCCACCATGCAGGTAAGACATTATCATTGAACAAGGTTAGAGGCAACTTCTTGCTTGACTGATAAAAATGTTCGTCCTTCAAACTTACACACTGTTACCTTTTTTTCTTTAGTTGTGCAGATAAGAGTAGGGCGTCTGGATTTTCCTTACAGGTTAATTTTCGATTTTGTATCACAAAAAAGGGGTTTTTTTGCTAGTGAGAAGACAGCTACTCAGACTTCTCAATGATACTTGATGCTATCTAAATGCAATGATGCTTTCTGCCTGGTTTACAGATTTTGCCTTTTTTTTTTTTATAACAGAACATGACATTTTTCATAGTATTTAATGATCTACTTTCCTGCTTTTATTCTATTCAATTGCCCAGAAATCAATGGATTCTGGCATCCATTTACTAAACACAGACATGTGCAACTTAATACAATGGATACAAACAGGATTTAAGATAAGCCCGCATGTCGCTGAAGTCTTTCCTCTGCCACACCAGGCTTAGTCAGGTACAATTTTAGACTTGTAAAAGCAAGTAGACGTATATCTAAGCTAATCACGCTCACTTCCCTCTATAACCCACAGGGGCAAAAAGGTCCCTCCCAGCAGTGATTCATTTTATCTGCACAGGGTGCCTATCCCCTGACAAGAGGAATCACCTCAGAAAAGGCGTACGGCTCATGTCAAATGTGGCGTTTAAGACCGCATTGCTAAGGGGGTAGCCTCGAAAACCAAGGAGGTCAGGAGCCCTGAAACAGGGGCTCTGAGGGAAAAACTTCAGACAGGAATAAATCAGGGACGATGTGGAGATAGAGACAGACATTGATTTCCTTTTCTTGCTCCTGCACACAGAGGACATTGATCCACCTCTGCAGCTTTTCAGAGTGGCAAACCAACCGCTAATGTGTTCTCTGCTCATTTTTAATTACTTTACTCTGACGGTACAGTCACCCGGAAAATGAATATGAAGCCAAAGAAACATTTTCTGTAATTCTTATTACTGATGTTAGAAAAACCCTCCCCTGAAGAAAGGAATGTTTTGAAAAGGAAGAGAACTAAGCTTCAACAAAGATTAAAGGCTACTTGAAAGCACATGGAAGTTAATGAGCATACTTCAAAGACCTTCAGGTAGACTTCTCAAGCTCTCGTCCCATTCCCATGCCAACCAAATCACAAAAATGAAAAGAAATGCATTCTTTTAAAGTTTGTAAACTTGTAAAAACTTTTACACTTTTACACTTGTAAAAACTTTTAAACTTTGCAAACTCTTTCATATGTGTTTCTGAAAATAAATTCACTTGTAGCCTCATAATGTTGTAATCAAAAGCTGCTGCTAAACACTGAAAATATCAAAGCTAAGGCAGCTAATCAGCTACCCAACAGTGAAGAAGCATGTGAACAGCGAACTTACTAACACAGCACAGCACCCTACCGAATCAATTAAAAAAATTTAGAATTCATTTACTCTGGAGTCTTGTTCAAAAACCAACTAACTGCCAGTTACAATCTTGTCTTTCCCTTACCACCTTAATTGCCTCTAGTATCTCACTTGATTCTCAGCAGTTAAATAGTATCTGAATTGTTGAAAACGTTTTGCTGATGCCTCAGACTGTTAGGGTTGAATTGTAGAGGTACCCTATAGGACACACGAAGGGTGTGTTACTTTCCCATTCATTTTTTGAGTAAAATCCTGCTTGGGCTTTGTTTATGGCTGCACCATCACTTTAAGGTATATGTTCTAAATACAAACTTGAGAGGCGCTTGCTTTTAAGCAAAGACATAACAAGCTCTACAGATCATGTAAAAACACAAGGAATAATTAGGATGATACTTTAGTCTGACTATCTGCTGGGGGAAAGCAGTAGCAGGAATACATATCTAATGCTTCTTCTGCATCTTTTTTTTTTTCTTCATATAACCATTTACTTTTGGAAGCCAAGGATGCTGATGAACACAAGTTTTTTTGAAAATTATTCTCATTCTGCTACTGTTTGAAAATTCTTAATGTATTATGGCCTTAGCACCAAAAGAACGTAAAACACTCAAAGAATTACAAACCCCTCAATCAACAAGCTCTAAAGTCTTTTTATATTTTTCTAGGTGCTTTCCCTTCTAGCCAGCACTCTCAAATTACAATAGAGTAGTACCTGCCAGTTAAGTATTTTGGAATTTTGGCATGTTTACCAACTATTTTGTAATTGACTGCTTATTTTAACTCCTTCAGTTGGCTAAGGTCACTAGGAAATTAATGTATTTACTCAGATTCATTTGCTTAAAAGCTTCTGCCTTTTTCTTTTTTTGGTGACAGAGATTGCTCTTGACCTGTTAACTGCAAATATTTCAATTTAAAATGAAAGCTATAGCAGCTAGTGTGGATTCGGCACCAGAAGACACATATATTTTTTTTCCCTCTCTATAATGACATAAAAATAACTCTAAGAATGTAGTATATGATGCAAAATACTGTAACTATTTTAAATTCAGTCTCTTCAAACATTTTCCAGTTTCCACTTAATAGTAATTGCTGCTATGACCGTTCCCATCAGAGTATTTGCCTAATGGGATGTTTCTGAAAGGGAATTCTAATGGGGAGCTAACACAACGAAAGCAAATATGTTACAAACCATGAAGCATTTTCTGAAAATGTTTGGCATTTGCTTATTTATTGCTCTATCCTATACTCTCAAAAATTAGCATTTAAATGTATACGAGGCTTTAAAATATACAAATAAGCAAAAATCCTCAGACAAAAATTAAATAGATGTTATTTAACTGAATAATAGCATTTGATCTTGTTCAAAATTCAGAATCGAGGGCTATTTATAGCAATACATGACTATCTCAGCAGTTTTAAAGAACTGAATAACATTCCGTGCGCTTCGTTCTTGGTCTAGATCTTTATTCAGGCTCATACAGGAATGCAGCTGCTATAGAAATAAAGGAATTTTACCTCATCACCCTTCTCTCCAGCAAGCCCAGGAAATCCACGTTCACCTTTGCTTCCCTGTGAAAACATAACATTCAGACAAACACTTGCTATTAGAGAACAACAAATTTCTTGCTCTGTAGGGCATTTTATGACCCACATTTAAAATATGCCTGCACAAAACCCTTACAGCAATATTGCCTAAAACAGAAAAAAAGGCTCATTAGTACCTGAAAGCTTTAAAATGTGCCTCCCACTGACACGAAAGGAAATTACTGCTTTTTACCTAGCAAGCAAACTAGCCAAAAAGGCCTGATGGAGACATCTTACTAATAGCAATGCGCTTAAGTGCTTGCCCAAATGGAGAAAGTACGCTTTCACGGAATTAGGCTCAGCTACAGGAGATATCTATATACCAAACCATGCGGCATTTGATCTGATTATAGTGAAACAGAATTTTGACTGACATCAATGAAACTTCACGTCCCAGTGAATGGCTGCGTTACTACCGCGGGACCACGGTGCAAAGGCACAGGGCGGTCCAGCTGTCGCAGACTTGAGGGAGATACAGGAAGTTTGTTTCTTTGCTGTGGGATTCTTGCATGACTGACTGACCTAAAATAAGCCTATAGGTGGCAATGTACTACTGGACAGTCAAATCTGAGCTAGCTTTAACGGATGCAAGACCCAGAAGAGATATCTTGACTTGGGGGACAAGTCAGGCTGTTTTGCTGACTTTCCTGAGAGGAAAGGCAAACTGACAGAGGAAGCGGGCTGAAACGTAGGGAATTTTTTGAAGCTTTAGGTTGCTCAGATGCACAGGAAAAGCGATCAGACAAAAAAAGTCAAGATTGACAGATCACTGCACTTTTGTCAAGCAATGAAGTAATGTAAAGTACTCTCTTCTAAACTTACCTTTGGTCCTTCTCTACCAGGGATGCCTGGAGGACCTCTTGTGCCAGGATCACCCTGAGGAACAGACAGAAAGCAAAATGACAAATAACCATTTTTGTGACATGGGCAGAAGGTCTGATCTATGCAGACCACTTCCTTCCTGCCTTTGTGACCATCCCTCCATTCTACCCCAAAGCCTTCTCTTCAGTCCCTTCTCTCTTCTACACAAAATACTCGTTCAGATACCTTCCCCTTGTTCCCCTCCCAATCTCTCTCATGCTCTACTCAAACCATGCTAACGAATTTTTAGCTCGTTTTGAGAGGACTCATAAATGCCCTCATTTTGGGTAGTCCCAGACACACCTGTGTTTAGGTTTGAGCACACCATCCTCCTTTTAAGGCTTAGATAGAGATGGAGGCTACATTTTACTCTCACCAGCTTTAAATCTACAGTTATTTTAAAGTAAATGATTCCTTCTTTGTTGAGAGAAGCATTTTCCAGCTAAATTACAATCTTACAGAAGTGATAACCACAAAAGAGGGAGAAATGAAGAATGAAGTATAAAGAATCAGTAAGAGAGAGAACTGACAGAGAGGCAGAAGAGCATGTAGAGAAGAAAGAAAATACAATTACAAACAGAAAGAATCAGGGAAAAGCCCAAAGATAGACCTAAAAGAAATCAAATTTGGCAATGAAAAAGTCAAGAAACCCTAAGTACACCTATTAATAAAGGACAGTAGAATAGGATAAGCTCTCTCCTCAGAAATGATGTGTGCTTTTCATATAGAAATCCTCCTGAGTACACTTTTCATTTTGTAATATGGCAGATCACTTAAAATTTTATTATTTTTCAAAATAATACCTTAGAACTTCTAAACTATTTTCCTCATTCAGTATATTACCAATATCAATGCTACAAAGTCAAGTGGAGAATGGGGTATACTTGTAGCAATTCATACTGTGGACTGGATGTACTGAACGGGCACTTGCTGGTTACTACCTCACATACTGTTCAAATGTTATTTTGCAAAATTCTTATAAAATACATTTTTGTGTGTTTTTTAGAAACAAACAAAAAAATAAACAAAAATCTCAAAATTATTTTAGTCTAGCCAAGTAGGTGAGAATTGAACCTACAGAAACTACCAAGTGCATGTTTTGGTTTAAAAATCATGCTTATAGTGAACAAAGATATCTATTCTCTGAAAAATGTTACCTTCAGTATAGCACCCATGTCTCCCACAAGTGGCAGTGCAACCTGAAATTAAAAAAGGCATCTGCAGTTAATGTTTTACACAACACTACCAATGATTCTGGTGGGTTCTCATTGCTTCTAAAGTTTATATTGTTACATCATAACTGATTACATATATATTGGTTGGAGTGACTAAGAACACTCAAAAGAAAAATCAGGGTTTCAAATATAGTTTAAGTGTTAAATATCACTGTCTAACCAACTTAACAATTCTTCATTACAATTTCAATGAAGTTGCTTAAAACATGACGATAGCATAACTCCAGGGAAAAAAACATAGTAGCTATTTTTGTAGCACACCAGCAACAATTATTGCTGTTGGAAATTCTCACAGACTGTTCTCACCTGATAATCTTCAACTGTTTTCCTTCTGCTTTCTCCTAGGCTCTGACCCTACTGCAATCTACAGCATGAATCGTGGAAATGCCAAAGCTAGCTTCAATAAACTAGCTCAGATACTGGAAACAATCCAGCTACAGCAACATGAGCGACATATTTTTCTCCTGCCTTTAAACATTAAGAATTAGTACAAAACACTGTGGTGCCACAGCTGAAGAGGTACCAGTACTAAAGCCAACCCATATAAAGCTCAATCAATAGGTTTACACTACACTGCAATATATCTCAGATTTCCAGGTGCTGCCATTAAACTTATATTTAAAGACTCCCTGTAAAAACTGATTGAACTGGTTATCATCAGCTTCACTCACAGGTTCATCAGTTACCAGTGCTCATTTTTTCCTCTTGCAATTGCTAAAACAAAAATAGCCCTGGGTGTACTTAAAATGAGACACATTCAAAGTGTGTTACTGGTATTGTTCAGTCTTTTTGTTAATTTCCATCTTTACGAAGAAAAATAAAACATAAGCACTTTTGTAATGTATTAGAAAAACTGTTGGGTGGTAGCAATCAAACACTGGCTCAAGAGCAGCGCTGCCGAACGTACTTAACAGTAAGTGTAATCAGCAGCACCATTCACAATGTACCCTCAACACTTTTAAAAGTATGCTAAGAAGTTTTCTAGGGTAAGAGATAGCCATTTACACAACATAACTATGTAAGGTATGAAGTCCATCCTCTGCACAAAGGTTAAATGGTACACAGTGTCACCTGCTCTCAAATACCTGTGACAAGCCTTAAAAAGAACCACCGCATCCCTGCGTGGCCAGACTTTTCATCCTTCTCCTTGGGATAACATTTTACAGACAGGCAGGGTATTACCATGTCACCTTTTGGTCTTTCTGCTAGACAACACAAGTGTAATTTCCCCCGTCTGTCCTCTTTTCTAATGCTCTTACTTTACCTGCAATATTAATTTACGGTAGCCTCCACAACCCTCCACACGAAAGGCTCCTAAGACCCAGCTGCCAGGGCACACCAGGTATGACAGCAAGCCTGCCGCGTTTGTGCCACACACTTTGATCTGTGCTTACAGCACGTCCAGCCTAACCGCGCGCCTACGGCAGAGCCACAGCTGTGTGTGCTGAACTGAGTGAGTGCGTGAGAGTGCTGGGCTTTGGACAATGTTAAAATGGCCTGAAGCCTCCAGACTCATCCCTGCTTGCTACACCTTCATTTAAAAATATTTTCTCCAGAGAGCAGTGTTTCAAGAGAGCAAGAGGCAGTAATTCTCCTGTTAGTAAGCTTTACCATTTAGACTTGCATAAGAGCAGCATCAGATTTTTTTACTTACATTTAGTTTACAGTGCACTGTGCCTTCCAGACCTATTCTACTTGGGATTTGGTTTCTTCTTATGAAGCACTTCATGCTCATCTGTCTTGAGTTTAATCTTGTTGACTTCAGGCTGTCTCTGAATTTTAAGTTTCGATTATACCTTTAAAAAGCTAGCAATCTTTCCCAGTCTAATTGCAGTTGATATCTACTTATCCTAATCAAATTAAATCACTGATAGGAACCAGGCATGGGAGAGACCTCACTTTCCAAGTTTGGCAGTAATCTGCTGACAGACACTCATATCCACGGTTTTTGATAAGCATTAACTATATAGCAGTTACTTCAAAAGCATTTTTTCTGTGCTTATAAAACCATCATGGAGACAGTCTCAAAGTTTTATTGAAGTCAAAATATATAACATGACTGTTTCCCTGCCTTTCCAAAGAAAGTTAACCTTCCAAAGCTGGAAATCTGATTCATTTCATGACTGGTTCTTAACAAAATTATGCCATCTTGTGTTTCTAGTTTATCATTCATATCACTGGTACTTAGAATTATTTTTTTTTAAAAAAGATTTCATATCTTTCTCACAATCAAACTTTTTTCAACTGACCTATTATACACACCTTTTATGAAGGTATGTTTTCTCTTAGCATCTCTCGCCTCTTCAAAAAACACATCTTTCTCAAGGTATTTCAGAGGTAACTGCTCATCATTCAGAGACTGATTTGGTTCATTCTTTGGGTGAATTACACCAGACCCTCACGTTGTATCTAAATCCTCTTGAACTTATTCTTTTTTCCATTAAATTAATTTAAATTCATTTTATGTCTCCTTTGAAAAGCAGTATTTTTCAGTGGACAGTGAAAATCCACTGAATTATTCAGCTGTCTCTGCACAGTCCATAATTTGATCTCCTTGATTATTAAATAATAGACTTTACTGGTCTTTCAAATAATGGTATTCACAGTGCCTTTTTCTTGTTTTTGTATCGATTCCTAACTGAAGCTTATTTTATATCTCAATCTTTCTGACACTCTGACTTAAGTTCCACCTTCATAGTCAATGCCAGGATAGAATTGCTTTTACATATTGATTTTAGGCCTTTGAGGACCTACTGTTACTTGTATCTCTTAAAGCACCAGACCAGTTTGCTAATGAAGGAACCAAATGGTGCAGAGTCTAGCTGGAGGCCTGTAACTAGTGGTGTTCCCCAAGGATCGGTGCTGGGTCCAGTGTTGTTCAATATCTTCATCAATGACCTAGATGACAAGATAGAGCCCACTCTCAGCAAGTTTGCTGATGATACAAAGCTGGGTGGACTGGCAGACACACCTGAAGGCTGTGCTGCCATTCTGTGTGACCCAGACAGGCTGGAGAGTTGGGCAGAAAGGAACCTGATGAGGTTCAACATAAGCAAGTGTAGAGTCCTGCACCTGGGGAAAAATAGCCACATGCATCAGTACAGGTTAGAGGATGACCTGCTGGATAGGAGCTCTGCAGAGAAAGACCTAGGGGACCTGGTGGATAACAGGTTGACCATGAGCCAGAAGTGTGCCCTTGTGGTCAAGAAGGGCAATGGCATCCTGGGATGCATTAAAAAAAACATGGCCAGCAGGTCGAGAGAGGTGATCCTCCCCCCTCTACTCTGCCCTGGTGAGCAGTACCCCATCTGGAGTACTGTGTCCTGTTCTGGGCTCCCCAGCTCAAGAAAGACAAGGATCTCCTAGGGATAGTCTGGCAGAGGGCAACAAAGATGATAAAAGGCCTGGAGCATCTTCCCTATGAGGAGAGGCTGACAGACTTGGGTCTCTTCAGCCTGGAGAAGGCTAAGAAGGGATCTGATCAGTGTTTATAATAAATATCTAAACTGTGGGAGGCAACTGGATGAGGCCAAACTCTTTTCGGTGGTGGGTAGTGAGAGAACAAGGGGCAATGGCCAAAAACTGGAACACAGGAAGTTCAACTCAAACATGAGAAAGATCTTCATGGTGAGGGTGATGGAGCGCTGGCACAGGCTGCCCAGAGAGGTTGTGGAGTCTCGTTCTTTGGAGATTTTCAAGACGCATCTGGATGCCTACTTGTGCAGCCTAGTGTAGGGCACGTGCTTTGGCAAGGGGGTTGGACTTGATGATCTCTAGAGGTCCCTTCCAATCCCTACCAATCTGTGATATTGTGATCTGTGATCCTGTGAACCAACCAATCAGAATCACCATCCCAATTCTTGATAATCAACAGCACATAAGCACTTGCTAGTTCCCAGGCTCTTCTTTGGAGAAACCTGACTATTCTTTCCGAGATGGAATCTTTGTGCAGTTGTGGGGCTAGTTTATCCTTCCATAAGCTCCTTGCTGTAAATCCTCAGACTCACGTGTGGACTGCTGTGCACTGGTACCATCAAATGTTTCATTGATAACATGATATATTTTACTGTCTAATGCATTCCTGCAGAGGCTCTGGAGCATTTCTAATCTCTTCACAGGCTACCAGCAGTCTGCAGGCTAGTTTGGGAAACTGCCCTTAGATTTGCATCGCTGGACACTTGGAGATGGACCTCACTCATATGACATGAAGCGAGCCTCTGCATCTGAGGTGTTGGTACGATGGTCAGGTATGTGAAGAATTGCTAGTTTAAGAGATGAACAGACTGAGACCAGAGGTACTCTGCTTATGCTAAATTCATGCCTTTGCAAGGAGCAGAGATATTGCTAAAGGTCCAAATGTTAAGTTTTTTTAATTTTTATTTCCTTTGCTTTGATAGGTTTCAAATAAACACCACTATCACTGTATCTCACTGTTCCTTTTAAAACTCTGCCTTTGATTAAGATCTCTTGGGAGATATCAAATCTTAGTAAACCACCAGGATCACAGGTGAGTTCAACAACATTTTTTTTTTTTAAGCTCTGATTTTGGTTTGTTTCTTCCAACCATCCACAGATTTTTATTGATGGAATTTTTCTGGATGGAATACTTTCTGACAACTGCTAAGGGAATCCAAAAAGCTCGTTTTCTGACATAAAAGCCTCTCTAAGCATTTGTTTCTAAAGATAAATTTGCTGTGTGAAAGTTCTGAGTTAGTTGTTGGGACTCCAGACAAAGGCAGGAATAACAACTGAAGTTTTGCCATTCTGCAGATTTTGCAGATATGCACACTGGGCTACCTTGACACCCATACAAAACCCAAAATCATCTTTAAGGGTGCAGTTTAGTTTGAAGCATGTGCAGGCTTTTTTGATCTTGCAGTGCTGGACTTCACCAAATCTGTAAAGCTATAGCATTGTTAAATACAAATCATTGCTGTAATACCCAAGAGGAGATAACTCCTAAAGTATGGTGAAAGAATTTTTGTTTTCAAATCCAGCCACTTAACTTTTCATTAGCGCTACAGGGAATTATCACATTAGAGATTAACTATTCTCAAAATTTCTTTAAAAATTAGTATCTTCTTTCTGTGTGTAGCAAAATTAGCTTTGGAATTCCCAATATTTTTCTTCAATTTTTGAACAGGAATAATCAAAGTATACATCTGAAAATTTCCATAATATGGAACTGCTTCTCAGACTGAGGAACGCTATTGTCAAGTTATAACCTGGCAGAAACTCTAGTATAGAAACTGTAACACCTGAAAACAGGGTATTTATCCTGGACACATTAATGTAAGTTTAATCTTTACTGCAATCAAGTAAAACAAAAAAAAACCCACAGAGAATATAATAATTGAAAAATCAAATCAATTTAATCAATCGGACTTCTAGACTTGCTAGGTTATCTCATCTCCTTTAAAACTAAAACACTTGCACCAAAGCAAATGCACAAGCTTTCTACATATACGTACAGGATCACCTGGAGGGCCTGGTAGTCCTGGCTTTCCATCTCTTCCTGGAGTGCCCTAGAAACAAATGTAAAATTTGGTGGCCTTAAATCACTGACAAGGGACACATTACTTTCTGGTGTATATATAGAGAGCTGTCACTTACATTAATACCGGGGGTACCTGGAGTTCCTGGTAATCCTGGGGGTCCCCTAGGGCCCTAAGAGCAGGAAAAGTAATTTAGGATTTAAGAATAATTTAGTTTACTGTAAACTATGTAAAACTAAATTAATGTTTTTTATATTAAAGAGAAAATTTATATCCTACCTGCACACCTGTTGATCCAGTTGGACCTATAGGACCCTGCAAGAAAACTCTGAATAGTCAGTAGTTATACTTTTTGGGATAAAGGCGACGAGCTTCATCGAAAACTACTGAATGTGGGATATTGGTGCAGTTCATGCTGCAAGAAATACTTGCTCTACTGTTTGGCTTTAAATTCAAATCTAATTTTGCCAAAATTAGAGAATTCAAGTAATACCAAAGAATAATTATTTGTGGCAAAAATTGCTATTTAGCTAGGAGATTCAAAAGAAAAGCTGATATTCAGTTGAATAAAAACAAATTAGATTATTTAAATATAAATGGGTACTTTTAAAATTCAGATTTGAAAATATTTTAACTAAATAAATTATTTGAAAGTATTATTATATTAGATTAACATCTCAATGTGAATTTTAGTCATCTTTCTCAAACAGTTTCTCTCTATATCTGAGTGCTGATGATAAGCTGAAATGTATCAGCCAACTATATTGGTCTGGACTGAAGACAGATTGCCCTATTCACCACGGTAGGGCTCATGTAAGAACAGGTACCATCTACACCTTCAATACTATCCATTTTTCACTGCAAACACTATAAAGAAACCTGGGAAGCAAGCTGAGTAACTGAAACTGTTATTGCTATACTACAGCTGTTTAGTATGAATGCTTGAGATACATTCCATCAACTTGCTTCATGTTTGAATTTAAACTGCACCCAGATGCATGAGGAAAATCCAAAATCAGAACTTTACTGTTTCCTAGCATAGTACTTGGCATTGTAAGGTTCTAATTTATAAGCAGTAGACCTAAGCTTGTAATTGGCAGTCACCACAAATGCAAAAACTAGGAGCTGATGCAAAGCCTTCCACATCTCTTCACTTTTTTCCAGTACCAGCATGAGTTTCAAAATGCCGTCATCTACAATGTGGATTATATCTCTTGTACCAGGACTCAGCCTGGATTTTGCTGACAACTGCAAGCAATTGTTGCTTAGGAATAGACACAGTTAGTCTGAAGATGTCTCAACACCATCACTAGGAAACTCATCTGAAAAGCAGACATTGACTCTTTCAGTTCCCCAGGTTTCTCACTTAGCAGGAGACCTTTGTGGGTCTGGATAAAAGGCAAAGACTCTGACTTGGGAGTGGGGACAGAAGGGACTTCATGGCATGGCTTTTTACTCTTCTTTATTAACTTGTTGCAGTTTCTCAGCAATGCACAGTGAGAAGCCCAAATTCTGGGCATTGGTATACTTACTGGTGATCCCTGAATGCCTATTCCAGGGGGCCCCATCTCCCCAGGTGCTCCTTGTACACCAGGTAGTCCTCTTTCTCCCTGAGAAGAGTACAAGGCTTTCAGTTACAACAGGGCTGAAAATGTAAACTAGCCTACAATTTGTTTTTAGAAACAGAAATAGTAATTTTTTTATACCTTTGGTCCCCGTGGACCTGGGCTTCCAGGAATACCAGTGGGACCCTAAAAAAAAACAAATGACAAACAAACAAAAAAAAACCAGAAAAAACCAAATCAGGTTTTGAAATCAAAAGGACTAACTAGCTGAATATTACTGCCAAAATTAGCTGTTATAAAACCTACGACAGATTTACATGTCTCCTTTTTCAATAGCACTTTCATTAGGATTATTTCTGAGCCTTGTATTAATGATACAGATTTCTTATAATACCACTATAAAATATATTAGAATTTTGACATTACATCTGAAAAAATACTTCTAATGTCTTTCACTGCACAATTTGAGTTCTTTAACAGTTTTCCCTACAAGAAATAAAGTCATAAAAGCCTTTCAGGTTATGGACTTACCGGTGTTCCAGGCAGACTTGGTCCAGGGGGCCCCACATCACCTTTTGGACCTGGATTTCCAGGCGGTCCCATAATCCCACCAGGGTCCCCCTACAAAATAAATTTGAATCACTAACTAAAATATGAAAATTTTCTCTTACGCGCCCCCCCCTCCCCCAATATTATCAAGATTATCCAAGAAAGTGCTAGCACTTAGGGTAGAAATAAAGAAAAAAACCACCTCCATATTTTCCTTCAAAAAGTTACAGAAGAGAAGGAGGCATGGACCACACCACCACTAATAGTAACTGGCATTCTCTCAGTTTTCCATGCTTGCAATGCACCTGATCTACCTTTCTTTGTCCCCAGGCCCCTAATATGCAGGTTGCCATTAAACCCTGCCAACCGATTCGCAGTAGCAGCTTCACACTGTCTCTCTCCAGTAATCCACCCCTAGTGCTAAAACCCTGGTCTTCACTGCACTCCTGTTTACAGCTCGGTTTCTTACTTCAGTGCATGCAGTGTCTCTTGCTCCACATCTCTGCAACTCCTCCTGCTTACACAGGTCAATTTCTGCCTTTTATTACACTGTCCTCTTGTCTTTTACACGATCCTGCATCGTTCTCTGGGATTCTTTCTGAATCCACTACTTCCCCTTGCAAAAAAGGTAGTAGTGGATTCAGAAAGAATCCCAGAGATTCTTCCCATTTTTGTCATTCTTCCACAGTTATTTTCTTCTGCGTTCTCATCAGTTCACTTCAAACTACTGATGTATTTTATTAGTTTCCCTTGTACCTCACAAAGTGTAAATACCATAACACATCCCACAGCTCACAGTATGCATTCATATCCTCTTTTCTCCCCTTCTGTTTTGGGTTTGCGTGGCAAGGTTTTGGGTTGGGGGTGGGGTGGGGGGAGCGGTGGCACAGGGGTGGTGGCTTC
>VWZZ01006507.1:497640-597040 GCA_013399095.1 Psophia crepitans | reverse complement strand
CTGGAGTAGTTTGTGAAGAACTGTAGCCTATGGGCAGGACTCATGTTGGAGAAGTTCATGGAGGACTGTCTCCCATGAGAGGGACCCCACACTGAAGCAGGGGAAGAGTGCTCCCTCTGAGAAGGAAGAAGCTGCTGAAACGACGTGTGATCAACTGACCACAACCCCCATCCCCGTCCCCCCGTGCTGCTGGGGAAAGCAGGGAGAGATCGGGAGTGAAGTTAAGAAGGGAGGGGTGGGGGGAGGTGTTTTAAGATTTGGTTTTATTTCTCATTGCTCTACTCCGTTTTGCTTGGTCATACATTAGATGAATTCTTCTCTAAGTTCAGTCTGTTTTGCTCATGACAGTAATTGGTGAACAATCTCTCCCTGTCCTTACCTCCACCCACGAGCCTTTTGCTATACTTTTTCTTCTCTGTCCAGTTAAGAAGCGGGAGTGATAGAGCAGCTTTGGTGGGCACCTGGAATCCAGCCAGGGTCAACCCATCGCACCTTCCCTACATTCAACATATACACACATAACATTTTTAACTCTTGCTGATGTAGCTGAAATCTAACTAAGGGATTTCTACACAGCAAAATACAATGCCATAAAGAGATCCCAGCTTTGGCTCACATCTGAGACGTATAGCTGCCCCAGTGCTCTGCCAAGATGAACATGTCTGCCTGTGAAGTGGGATTTTACACATTAGTCTGGTTAGGAGACCACACTGAAAAGGCTGGTCTGTAGTCAGGACCTGAAGTGATATTTCTGCACTGCGCAGATTTAATGTAGGAGCCCAGTGCAATCTCCCTGAAATATTTCTTGAATTATGAATCTAAAGAGCAACTGGGTTGTCAGCTTGGCCTGCAGCATCTCCAAGGAGCGGAGAGGAGGTTGCTGCTTGTACATTTTAAAATCAATTCATAAAGCAGCCACACAGATGCACTGCAGAAGAATAGAAGGTTACTTCAGAGATTACAGTCTAACACTCTAACATACCAAGCTTAATTAAAAACGCTGAAAACATACCTTGTCTCCTTTAATTCCTGGGTTTCCTGGTATCCCATGCTGTCCTGGTAAGCCCTGGAATTAAAAAAAAACCCCAAAACTGTACATTTTTATAGCTATTACCTTAAAGAATATCCAACATTGCAGAGGAAAACAAGTCTACACAGGATTATTTACTGTGCACTAGTATTGACCCAAAATGTTAAAAGAATACAAGTTAATGAATGCTTCTTTAATCAAATATAGGAATAAGTTTACTTTAAGTTGAAAGACTATTTTCTGGACCCTACCAGGGCAGAATTGCAGAGACTGAGGTTTATTTCTTCAATTTAAAAATAATTCCAAGTCTTGAAGGTCCATAATTTTTTCAATAAAGGCAGTAGCAGGTACAAACTTGAGTTTTAAAAAAGTGTCTCATCATTTTTTGCCTATGAAGGACTTCACGATTTTCTATACTAGTTAATTATTCAAATTTATATCTTAAAAGCCTCAATGAATTCCTACTCCTGCACATTACTTAGTTCACCAAATTCCATTAAAATGTTTTAGATATGTAATGGACAGTCAAATATTTTCAGCAAAATAAATACATTCCATCCTTTCTTTTGTCTAAATCTGCTCATCATTCACATTTTGATTTTAACTGCAGTATTCTCCCTTGCCTTTTTCATGAAGGATTTGTTATAAATGCAGAGAAATTAAATATATTAAAATCTAAATAGAAACTATTTAAATAATAGGGAAGGTTAAATTGTGTTGTCTCACTACACTGTAAGAAACAGAGAAAACTTCTTCCATAACCCTTCAATGCTATTCAACCAGCTATTGTACCAAGCATTTTATTAAGAGTACCAGTAATTTCCACAGTAAATGATAAAACTGCCAAAACTGAACAGTAAAATCTAAGTATGATATTTAATCCAGAATGGAACATGAACTAAGAAAAAGACAGAAACACATGTTGGTTTTATTTCCCTTCACAGCATAAAACATATTTCTGTGAACAGTGACATATGAAGGATGACAACATTTTCATGCTGGTAGCAAGGGTCCAGCAGCTGTGTGTTCACTTTCTCTGCTGTATTCTGTCCTTAATACAGACAGACAGCTGCTTGTGTCACCTGGCCATCCAAATTAAAAGCATTAGGGAAAAAAAAAAGTACCTTAATGAAGAATATTCTGTTTATGCCAACACAAAATCATAAATTATAAGAACATACAGAAGTTTAAATTTACTCCTTATGGATCCAACATTGTGTCCTACCCTACTCCTTGTTGATGTCAACACAAAATATATACAGTCCATCTTCTTTCCTACGGATTTCTCTGATTATTTTTTTTTTGGTTGGACCAAGCATAAGGGGTATGTTAGGAAAGGAAGGAAGCAAGTCTTATCTGCTGGACAACTCTTCAATGACACAAGTGAAAGTAAAACAATTCTCAATCTTTCATAATTTTCATCATAGTGCATAAGATGAATTATTGTATTTGTTAATCCATAATGTTTCACCTTCAGAAGTGAAAACAAAACCATGAATCTGGAACTAAACACATGTTTCTGTAATATGTTTAAATATACGCTTTTATATACTACAATTGTGTGTACAAACATGAGTCTTCAAGATCATTTATATCCAGGATCTGCATATATTATAGATATAGTATTTATCTGTTCATAATGTCAGTTGATCAAAGATCCAGAAGAACAGCGGTTTCAAAAACAGCAGTTATGAACTGAAGTGGGATGATGGCAAAACAAGCAAACCAGAAATGCAGTATTTTGTTATCTTTCACAGCAAGATTGGGGATCTATATACAAATAGAAGCACAGCAGAAAAGGCTTACAAACAATTGTTACGGAAGACAGCTAAATTAGACACAATTTTAAAAATGTGTGCTTCAACTGAGTAGGAAAATAAGGTGTAAAGGAATGGTCAATAAGTAACACAGTACAAAATGACTATGTGCAGATGTGAATACTACTTTTTTTCCCCCCTGCCAGGAGCTGAAGATGCTGTACTCCAGCTACCACTTTGCTTATATCCCTAAGAATTTTAACAGGTCAACAATAAAAAGTCTGCCAGCTGTGTACCACTCAGAACTGTATTTTAGTATTAATAAAAATCTGTTCAAATTGAGAGTTCTCTTCCACAAAGTAGTCTCAGAGGGTGTGTGGAAAGGCCTAAGACAAAATGCAGCAACACCAGCTCCTAGATGCTTCTGTTTGTAGAAATAGGTTAAAAACCAAAGCCAATCCACAGAGCAAAGATCAAAATCCCAGTTCTTTTCAGGTGACTAGGGTAACTGCTAGGCTAAAGCCAAGATCTCCACTGTCTGCTTTTCTTGGTTCACTTCTTCGATCTAACCACTCAAACCTCCAAAACGGTACTTAAAAACCATTTTATGGTTTATGGAGGAAGGAAAAACAGGGAGAGGGGGTAGGTGCCACTTGTTCAGTTATGTGACAACACCACTGTTGTGGACTGAAAACTATTTCAGTTTACATGGGGGATTAGGTAGAACATAGTTGCCTGCACACCTAAGAAGGGATTGTGCCATAATTAGGAAGTGAGACAGGCAGCCACCTCCTCAGAAGAGGCCTTCTGCTATATTGGGGGATCAAGTAAAATACCCAGGGATCTTTCAAGCTTAGTACAATGGTGCATAATGGTTTTAGATGTTTCCTAGAGTATTCAAATTGGATTTGAATGGATTTCAATATGAATTTCACCCATGCTCTTCCTGCTCTGAAACATAAGGGTTACAGGAGTGCTGGATCTCAGGGGACACCCCTATCAGTTTGAAGAATCCTGACTGGCCAGCAGACCCATCAGGCTGTTGCCCAACAGCATAAGTTACAAGCAAACTAAAACCCCCATGATGTAGGCCCCCATCACCTTGATAAACCCCAACCACTTGGCAGACCTGAATGTGGGGCACACAAAAGCATAACAACTACGGGCTCATTAAAAGTCTGCTGAGACTCACCTCACTGCCTCAACAATCCCAGCCCATCAGTTTTGCATCCACAGGCATAAAGGTGACAGGCACAATGCATCTCTGGTGAGGTTTCTCACTCCCCCCCTGCTTCTCCTGGAGGGCCTCTCTCAACAGGCCATGATCTTGAGGCTCAATAAACCATCTGTACCCTGCTTCTGACACAGCCTGACAGCCTCTAGTAGATCTGAATATTGGGGGTTATTTAAGAACCACTGACACGAGAGCTTTTACCCTTCTTGATTATCTCACTTGTTCCCCTGTTAGCATTACGTTCACTGGGTCCCGACTTCCCTTTCCAGCAGGAAGATTGTTGGTCACCTGGGATGGCTGGACAGCAAGCTGTCTTGGTTTGTGTTGTACAGCTGCTCACAGTTACCAGTATCTGGTGTTAGAGCTATGGTCACTGGCAATTGCTTCCATGAATCTCCCTGATCTCCATGATGTTCCCCTACTTCCAGGACCCTTCCTCCAGGCAAGATCCTCCCTTTCTTTCCTGAGAGAACACCTTTCAGGAACCCTTCTATTTTAGCACCACTACTTCTTCTGGGTACCCTCACCCCTCAGTCCTTGCCATCGAAATAGTCTACGTGCAGAAGCACAACAGGTGATCAGCCTCCAAACTGGTGATTCTGCCTCATGTTTCTTAATAAAGAAACCCAGGATGTGCCATTTCTGTTCAGTCCAGGTGCTATCAAAATTTAAAAGTTGCATCTAACAAGCAGTAGACTTCTGCTTGAGAGTTCAACATTTTGACATTCTCGCATGGACACACAAACACATATTATCTGCCACTCGTCAGCGTTCACAAATTACGCTATTTTCACCTACGGCAACCATATAATGGCTTTAGGTACTTTATGACTGTCAGTGAACCTCTGCATAATTAAATTGGAATATCAACCAACAATCATAAGAATAATCTCTCATTCCACTTTCTGCAGAAGTATTATAGTAATTTAGTCTATTGAAGAGTAATTAAAAAAGGAGTTTTCTATTAAATTCTTTCCAACCAGTAATTCCACTCTGGCTAAAGAGTTTTATACTATCCCTAGTTTTAATGGAATTATGTCTTGCTCTGAATACGAATTTTATTCATAAATCTGACCTAAATTCTAAGATAAACACAATTTTTTATTCTGTTGACCTTAATAATCTTTACTCCTTTTACAAGGAGAAAAACAATTCAGAATAATACAAAACCACTGACAGCAATAAGGAAGGCCATGTGTTTAAATCCTTTCCAGCTCACACTGTAACATTTATTAAAACTTTGCTAGAGTTTCGGTTCATTTTTTTTTGTTTGGTTGGTTTTTGTTTTTTTTTTTTTCCATTTTCACCTATTCTTGCAAGATCAGAGTGGTTTTTTATAACGCTAATTATCAGTGAATCAGACAAATTAGTACAATCATTCTTACTTGTTCAGGTGGTAACATAGGGACAAAAAGAACATAAGCAAATGGCTGATCTCTATCCTGAGGTGTCCCACACGGCTGTGCTTTGACACCCGATTGCTACAGTACCACCCACAGAAGGAACACCTATGATAACTTCTGTGGTACAGCTTCACTGGCTAACTGTTCACACACCACACAATACATACAACTTCTCCTGGCAGTCCCCGGGGTCCAACAGGTCCTGGAGGTCCTTGCAGTCCCTGTGAAACAATATTATACAAGCTTGAGGTAAAAGTCAATACACCTGTTGTAGTTCAGTGTAAAGCATTCTAATACACAGATAAATTAAAACATCTGGCATTACATCTTCTACACGGCGTAGGAAGTACAGAGATTGCTCATTCTCCCTTGATCTAATGTTCAGTCCAATAAATCTTTGAGACTGATATGTACAAAATCAAATGTATACAAAACAAATACAAGTAAATACAAAGGCACTACCCTAAAGGGAAAGACAAAACAAAAGGAGTAAATCAAGATTTCCTCCCTCAAGCGACAGATCTAGGAGTGATTTTTTTTTAACTAAGTGGTAGGTGTTCCTTCTCTTTTTGGCACAGATCTCACTAGAGGGACTCCAGAGCACTGAAAAAAAGGGGGATTGAGATGTACAGATAAAAGGATGACATGGTGCAAATGCTACGGATCCATTTGATCTCTATGAGCCTCTTCTGGAAGGTACTACAGTGTGAAGGTGACCTAGATTTCCACTGCAGTAACAACATTTGTCTCAGTAGCTCCCACCAGGGAAGGACATTAACTCCTTAGACTGCTCTTTGGAGACCAAAGTGGAGAATAACTTTTAAGACCACAGTCTTGCGGACTCTGTAAGCGGCATCTATTCCTCCAAGACTTCTTTTGATGATCCAAGGATCTTGGGCACTATCATATCCAACACAAATAGTGTTGGGTGGAGGTTACATTTTCACAGTTTCCTACCTTTATTCAATACAATTCAAGGCACCATGACAGATTATCAAGAACGTTTGTGCTTCAGCTACGTTTTTTTCAAAGCAAGGCAATGACTACTTTGACATTACCTGCATTCTCACAGGATTAAACATAGGAACCCCTAATGTACTGGCAGTGGTTACTTCTTGCCTCACTAATGGACAAAGAGAGGACACCCAGCTATCGGTGGATTTATAATTGCAAAATGGGTGCTCATATTCTTGAGTGACCAAATAACATTTGAGGTTTGCATAAACATTCCTTGCTGAGTGATGTTGAGATCAGCAAGAATTTTATGAACCAAAAATAAAATAGTCATGATCCAGACACAAACTTTTGATACAAACTATTTGCGTTCTCTGCTTTTTTATACTAACTAAAGAGTTGATAGCATTCAGAGTCCTCCTATCTAAAAGCATAGAATGTAACGGCAGCTAATACCACAAAAATACCTTTCACTCACCTTTGATCCAGGATTTCCAATAAGACCAGGTGGTCCAGGGTCTCCTGTTTCACCCTAATGATATTGTTTGAGAAAATAAAAAAAAATATCCAAATTTACTGTTATCTCCCAGCATCAGCTACATACACCAGCGATATCTATAGTGTAATATGTACGAGTCAAAATACCTTATTTCCTTTTGATCCCTCCATTCCAGTTTCTCCCTGAAAATAGCAGGTACAACCATAAGAAGTTAAAACTTTAACTAAGATCAATGAAGAGTTTAATGTTTTACCTTAGAGGAGTATAATATAGTTCGCAAACTTAACAGATATTGAGAAAGCATTAAAAAACTTCTTATGCCTTGTGCAAACTCTGAGAGGTATTCTTCTCTCAAACTTGGAGAAAAATTGTTTGAAAACACCACATTTGTTTAAGAGCTCTCCAGTCTAAACCCTATTCTTCACCATTAAATCTCTACTGGTTACACAGTATTCATCTTCAAACACACACAGTAGTGTGTAGGCCTTATTTGGGTTTATTATATGTTAATCACAAGTATCTGGGCAACCTTCAGTTGTGTATTAAACAACATAACTAACTTTTGTCAAATGTCATAAGAGAGGACAATAGTTAATTAAAAATAAGCAACACAGACTCTTACAGAATGAGTGTTCTGAAAATATCCCTCAAATCAACAAAAAAAATATGCAGACATAAAATGGCTATAAGAAAACAGCCTGATGTTAAATGACACACTGGAAACTGGTAAAACAATTAAAATAATACAGTTTGGTCCACATATAATTTTGTGAAATAACGAACCTTCAGGGAACAAGAAAAGCGTGTACTTTAAACTCAGTTCATTGACTGTACCAACTGCATAAATGCATCTCTCTTTTTTATTTATAACCTGTGTGAATTTGATGCGTGTGTGAAGGAGGAGACAATGTATCTGCTATCCTACATAATTACTGAATCTAAAGAAAAGAATTACAGCATGAATACAGTACGAAAAATCATATCAAATGTAAATTACTCACATCATCAGTTCAAAACAGAGCTATACTTACTGGATCTCCCTTGTCCCCTTTTTCAGAAGGCTCTCCCTATGGAAACATAGGGAAGAGGTAAACACAGTTTTATTTCAAATGGTAAATAGTACCTATGTGTGCTGGTTTTGGCAGGGATAGAGTTAAGTTTCTTTATAGTAGCTGGCATGGGGCTGTGTTTTGGATTTGTGCTGAAAACAGTGTTGATAACACAGGGATGTTTTTGTTACTGCTGAGCAGAGCTTACACACAGCCAAGGCCTTTTCTGCTTCTCACACCACCCCACCAGCAAGAAGGCTGCAGGTGTACAAGGAGTTAGGAGGGGACAGTTGACCCCAACTGACCCAAGGGACATCCCATACTACATGACATGATGCTCAGCATATTAACCTGGGAGAAGAAAAAGGAAGGGTAACACATTCAGAGTCATGGCCTTTGTCTTCCCAAGTAACTGTTACATGCGACGGAGCCCTGCTTTCCTGGAGACGGCTGAACACCTGTCTGCCATGGGAAGTGGGGAATGAATTCCTTGTTTTGCTTTTGCTTTACCTATTAAACCGTCTTTATCTCAACTCATGAGTTTTCTCACTTTTACTCTTCCAATTCTCTCCCCGATCCAACTGGGGAGAAGTGAGCAAGCAGCTCTATGGTGCTTAGTAGTCAGCTGGGGTTAAACACAACAATATGTCTGGTTTTGCTGAACAGTCCTTGAAAAATGTTGGTTTTTTTAAAAAAAACCACTATATAAGTATATGACCTACAAAAGTTTCCCTGATGGATGACGTTGATTTAATGACAAGACCAGGACATGCATGCTTCTTTCAAGCAGGAGCACAAGGGATGCTCAGAAACATAAACTAAAGAGAGTGACGACGTGTACAAATCTGTGCTTTATAACACACAAAATCATTAATCTGTTGTATCGACAGAGTAAAAAGAGTTTCTGTCTGCACGAAAACCGTTTATACGCAAGGTTATGACCAAATAAACCAACTGGAAATCTAACAGCTGAAAAGCAAAATGCCTGTTATTCAGTGGATGAAGAACATAGCTATTCCCTAGTAACATCCCTCTCATATTTCTGGAAAATTTAAGCTTAAATTAAAAGATTAGATTTAGGAGGCTTGTTTATAAATTTCAATTTCAAGACTCCTGTTTTTTTCACATGGATACTGAAGATCACATTTGTAACTTGAAAAAATATGAATGGCATCTACTTTGTGAGGTACTCACTGGTCATAAAGTTATATAAACATAATTTTAAGCTGATATTCAGTAAAAGTCTGCATGTGTTTAAAGTTAAGGTATTTGTGAGCTGTTGGAACAGGAAAATTTACCTGCATATGTAAATACTCTCTCAAGGAGGGGCTTGAGTAAACTACTAAGGACATTCAGAGACTGACAACTTTTTCTACATGAAAATATATTTTCTTGATCCTAAGTTTTTTTCCCAGGATTTGATTCATAATCAGTACTTTCAGCCACATTCTAGTATCACACATAAGCACAAAGTAAGGAATTAATTTACCTTTTCTCCTTTTGCGCCGGTCATTCCTAATTCTCCTTTTTGACCCTTTAAACAAAATAAATTATATTTAAAACCTTTAATATTCTAAAAAATGCAAATAAACTCCTCCTCTCAT
Organism: Psophia crepitans; assembly: GCA_013399095.1. Taxonomy (NCBI): domain Eukaryota; kingdom Metazoa; phylum Chordata; class Aves; order Gruiformes; family Psophiidae; genus Psophia; species Psophia crepitans. The sequence goes on along the minus strand of VWZZ01006507.1, from coordinate 587,510 downwards.
TCAACTGTACTTTGTTCTGTGTACAGCATAAAATCTTAACTTTTATCAAAATAGAAATCTGAGAGTTAAACATCCTGCAAATTAATTTAAATGACTGTTTTCTATAGCAGATCTGCAGGCTTCTCAATAAAAAAGTGACTCCTGTGACACATCCAGAGCATTTGCCTCATTTCTTCCAAGTTTAAAAGGCATCCAATTGTTAAAAATTCATTCCACTGTTTAAACAGAACAGATGCCTACAAACAATATACTGTCATATGGTGTGGATTCACAATTTGACATCCACGTAATTTTTAGAGGCTGTCTATAAGTATTTATGGTATAACAAGTCCCATCAGTACAGAGACACTGCTTTAAATATTCAACATTTACTATTAAAAATATTTTCTGAATTTCAACCTTTTAGAGTCTTTTCCCTCAACCATCAGGCCAGCTCATTTGACTCATTTGTCCTCAGATAGTGTTATAGAAACCACACATAATCCTTCCTGCATTTTGTCTTTCTGTTTATCGTATATTAGAGGAGAAAGGCTCATGTGCTGCACCAGCAGGATAGCACAATGAGTTGGATATCGGACTACAGAAATCAAAGAGCCAGTCATATCTAAAATCTATTCATTCAAAAACCACTGTGATAATCCAAATAAATGATACTGTGTTAAGGGTAGCAGAGACAGTTTAAACAGGCAATTTGAAATTTCTCCAAATTCATCAAAAATGCTTACAACATCTCCCTTCTGGCCTTTAGGTCCAGGGGTCCCAAGTAATCCTAGTAGTCTTGTATCACTCTGGGAAGAAATACCACCACAAAGATCAGAGAACAGAACATGTCACCATTTACTTACAGTAACTACTTACCATAACAATTCTGTGTAATTTACCAGTATGTAAATTCAGAAGTCATAATTTACTTCTAGAAAGGGATATTAAATGCCTACGCAGTACATCCTTTGTCATGCATTCATACTCCAGTCAGACAAGCAGAAGATGAACAGAAGCATAAAAGGGAAATGTTTGTGTTGAATATTACTATGCACGTGTGATTTTTTTTTCCTTAACTCAATGCAAAGAGCATATTTTTATGCTCATTATTACAGTACATTTCTCAAGTATGTTAGACGTGAACAATAAAAACCACTTCTTTCCTATGACAAAAACACAAGCTTTTTACTCTTGAGCAGTATGAAACACAGAACAGAACTAATTTAAGTCTACTACAGCAGTGAGACAAAAGGAGGGGGAATGAATATTTGCCCAGAGAGGCTGTGGATCCCCCTCTCTGGAAGTGTTCAAGGCCAGGTTGGATGGGGCTTTTCTGGTCTAGTGGAGGGTGTCCCGGCCCACAGAATCATAGAATCACAGAGTATCCTGAGCTGGAAGGGACCCACAAGGATCATCAAGTCCAACTCCACATAGGACCAGCTGAGTCAGAGCATATGACTGAGAGTGTTGTCCAGGCACTTCTTGAACTCAGTCAAGCTTGGCGCAGTGACCACTTCCCTGGGGAACCTGTGCCACTGCCCGACCACCCTCCTAGTGAAGAACCTTTTCCTGATCTCCAACCTAAACTTCCCCTGTCATGGCTTCGTGCTGTTCCCTCGAGTTCTATCACTGGTCAGAGGGAGGAGATCAGCACTTGCCACTTCGCTCCCCCTCGTGAGGAAGCTGTACACCACGGTGAGGTCTCCCCTCAGTCTCCTTTTCTCCAGGCTGAACAAACCGTGGGACTTCAGCCTCTCCTCATGTGTCTTCCCCTCTAGACCCTTCATCATCTCTGTTGCCCATGGCAGAGGGGTGGAACTAGTTGGTCTTTAAGATCTCTTCCAACCCAAACCATTCTATGATTCTATGAATATGATCAACGGGCTCCTCATGCTGCTCTTCAAAGAAAACAGACAGACTTAGGGACCAGGGATTCAGACTGTATACTTGCACAGGTATTATTGCACTGTATCTATTTACTCTTCTGTACAAGGTATAGACACAATAAAATACAAAGCAAATTATTTCCTCTTCACAAAGCCAGGCTCGGACTACCTAAGTGGAATGTGTTTTCTTTTAATGACAATGCAAAAAGCATCAAAACCAACGACCCTGAAACATGAGGTCAAGTCTGGACCCAAGGAGTCCAAGTCTTAGAACATCTGCCACTAGGCTGAGTGGGAACCCTGAACAAGCCAAGTCCCCTTGCCGTGATCCAGTTTCTGTATTTCTAAAATGGAAAAACATCATGATGAATAAAAGTACCATTTATAATCTCTTAATATTTTCAGAAATTGATAACTAAATATAAAAAATAAAATTAATCATTATCTTACAAATGTTAGTGTCTTGAGGAATCTTCTTCAGTTTTTAGGGTTCATAACACTGTTACTACCCTAATTATCAAAATCAGTTTCAGAGCAAGAGGCAAATACCCAAAGAAGGGAACTGAGTATTGCTGAGTAGTAACTGAATACTGCTTGACTGGGAACAACCTAGAACAATGTCTTATAGTATGAGTATACTATAAGCTATGATTTACTCTAAGGTGTGAATTTCTTTTGCATATATACAGGGAAAGAAAAAGATTATTAGACCAAATAACTGCTTTTATGATCTTTGAATATTTATAGGTCACTTGCTCTTTGTAACAAAATGTAAGTAAAATATGCCAAAGAAAAAAAAATCTTTGAAAAGTAATAATGAATTATTCAAGAATAATCTACAATTATTGTGAATTATAATGATTTTGAAACATTTCCTGAGCAGATCATGATGCAGTTTCAATTGCTTTACGTTATGGTTTATTTTCACATGTTGGAGAATATTTTAGATTCAACTGACCTGTATGCCCTTTCCAAAAATGTTTAGAAGCAGGTTTGACAGAATTGACCTTACATCTATGTATGGAAAATCGGTAAAGTAAAAAAGATGACAAGCAAAGGCCTTGAAAGCCCAGGCAAAGGATGATAACAGAGGCCTGAGCGTGTATAAACACAAATCATGAGACATCTTTTACCAGTCACCAAGGGAATGTAACCTACAGAGCAGGGCAGAACCAGTTTCTTGGCACAACGAAGAGAACAAAATGCATGTATTGAATACATGCAAAGCATCTCATTTACACTGAAAGCACAAAAGACATAACAAGAAGCAATATAAAAATAGTCACTCACCTTGCAAGAACAAGCACAAAGTAAGAACAATGAGGGATGAAATGTTCCAGCACGGTCTCCCACCCCATTAAGGATCAATGCTACTACTTATCCTCAGCAGGTTTCCCTCACCTTCATTAAATAAAGACTGCTGTTCTTGGTTTGCCATTCAGCACAAATTGCTGCTGCAATCAGCAATTGTATTTATAGTGCTCTCTTTCACTGTGTACATGGATCAAATGAATTATACTTTTAAAGACTTGCACTCCAGCCTCCTTATACAATAAAGTGATTGATACTCAGCCAGAAAAATCTTGGTTGCAACAAATTAACATAAATACATTGTGCAATTACAACTACTCAGTGATACAACACAGAAATCAGAAGACTTGCAAATAACATGCTAAGAAACAGAGAAACTATTAAAAAAAAAAATTAAGTATGGGTCTTAAGATCTCTCTCACTGATCCCCCGTATCTCTTAGTAGCAGTTTCTTATGATTCCTAGAAACACTAATGCAAAGAGGCCATACTAATATCCTCAGGGAAAAAAAATATTAAAATCTCTATAGCAGCAAAAATGTGGTTACAATTTAAACACTATTAAAAAAAACCAAACAAAATAGACTGAAAAGAATACCTTGTGAGATCACTGAGAACATGCACTTCTTTGTTGGAAAATGACAAGACCTTTTCATGTGGTGTTAATGTATCTCAAAAACCTCAGAGTATCACTGAAATACCACCTTACAAATGCAAATAATCAAGGCACATTGAAAATTATATCCTGGAATGTTAAAGATTGCTTGGCACCTCCAAGATGCATTGAACAAAATCAGCACTCAACATACTACGCAATAGGGTGGGGAAAACAGGAAAGGTACTGGTGCCTAAGTGAGTAATCAATGGCAAAGCAGGCAAGCTGCCCTTGTCTTTGATGAGGTCTTTGATGTCTTTTGCCTTGTCCTTGATAGGAATATACCATTCCCATCATAAAATGTATAGAAATTAATGTTTGCTATAGCATTTTGAGACTTAAGCTGACCCTAGGAAGATCTGAACATGCAGTTACAGAAAGTCTGCATATTTAAAACCTGCTACTTGAATCAGAAAGCCATCTCCTCTCATCTAAAACCAAACAGCATTTCCCTGCTGAACAGTTAATTGCTCATGACAGAGTCATTAAAAATCTTCAAACTAGACAGCTGAAGGAAGAAGGAATTTGGTAAGCTGTACAGGATTTAAAAGATGATTATACAGACACAGAGCAGCTGGTCTACATTTTTCTAGAATATTGTTCATTAGGAAATATAAGACACCTTAGGAACTCATAGAGCCTTCCAATGGTAACAGCAGTGATTTGTGGAGACAGATGCTTGCCAGTTCCTGAAGATCGCTGCTGTTTGCATTTCCTTCAGCAAAATTAACCTTCCAGGGACCACCAGGGTAAATCAATAGTTCAGAGGCAGGGAATGAGGTACAATAAATATGGTATTGATGGAAGAAATGATGCATGTTCTAAGGTGATATACTGATTTGACTGGATTAAATATAAAAAAAAGTCAGAGAAATCACTTCAGTGGTAAAAGCTACTAGAAAGATATGTTTAATATGAATTTCGCTCCAGAAGTCCTACTCAAATAAAGATTTTAGTACTCATCTGGGTATGCTATATAAGAAAAATATCCTGAATTCACGTGTTCTTTATAGTTATCCATTTCAATATTAAAAGAGGTGGATGTCTTCTGTGTTTGACCTGCATGACTTAAGGCATGAAACACACAGTAACCTCTGTATTAGGCAAATTCCCCTATAATAGTGCTTCATTAGTCTTTGAATGAAATACAATTTCCTAATCAGGTAAGTTATGTACTCATTTTGGCATCAATTAAGAAAACGCGTGTGATCTTTAAATTATGATCCTTACAATGCAGACACTACCACTGCTTAAATGATTTGAAAAAACTGCAGTGAGAATTTAAAAGCTCTGTCACATGGAACACTACAAAATTTTAACATTTTTCTATGAAGTGCTTGTAGGTGCAGGACGCTCTATAATTAAGATAATATTTTTATTAGTCTGTAATAGAAACATCAGGACAATTCTCATGGATTACTAGCAGATCTTCTAAAATTATGCCTCCTTGTCTTTCTGTTCTACTCTTAGCATCACGACAGAGTAGGTCAAGAAAGAAAAAAAAGCAGTGGAGCAAAGTTTAGAACTTCACAGAATCACAAGGGTTGGAAGGGACCTGGAAAGATCATCTAGCCCAACCCCCCCCGCCAAGGCAGGGCCACCTAGAGCACATCACTCAGGAACACGTCCAGTCAGGTTTTGAATGTCTCCAGAGAAGGAGACTCCACAACCTCCCTGGGCAGCCTGTTCCAGTGCTCTGTCACCCTCACAGTGAAAAAGTTTTTCCTTACATTAACTCGGAACCTCCTATGCTCCAATTTGCACCCGTTGCCCCTTGTCCTATCGCTTAGTGAGGCCGAGAAGAGCCTGGCTCCATCTTCCCGACACTCACCCTTAACATATTTATAAACATTGATGAGGTCACCCCTCAGCCTCCTCTTCTCCAAGCTAAAGAGACCCAGCTCCCTCAGCCTTTCCTCATAAGGGAGATGTTCCACTCCCTTGATCATCTTTGTGGCTCTGCGCTGGACTCTCTCTAGCAGTTCCCTGTCCTTCTTGAACTGAGGGGCCCAGAACTGGACACAATATTCCAGATGTGGCCTCACCAATGCAGAATAGAGGGGGAGGAGGACCTCCCTCGATCTACTGACCACAGCCCTTCTAATGCACCCCAGGATGCCATTGGTCTTCCTGGCCACCAGGGCACATTGCTGGCTCATGGTCATTCCCCTGTCCACCAGGACCCCCAGGTCCCTTTCCCCTACACTACTCTCCAGCAGCTCAGTCCCCAACCTGTACTGGCACATGGGATTCTTCTTTCCCAGGTGCAAGACCCTACACTTGTCCCTGTTAAATCTCATCAGGTTCCTCCCCGCCCAGCAGAAGTTTAGAAATGGGGTGCTTTATGCTAACCACCCATCTCCATTTTGAGTTACACCAGGCAAAAATATGTGATGGATGGAAGGTAAGACAGATGGCAGCAGGACAGATGACACAGTAGGTACATGACTGGAGTGTGAATCGAACCTGTACAGGGATGGAGAAATGGGACAGGGAAGGATCTACATTTTGGAGTAATTGGGAATGTGGTTCAGTGGGATCAAAACCATGGTCATTTCTACTTTAGATACTTCTTAGTCATTACCACACACACAGAGGCACTATATAAAATCTCCATACCTCATTATAATGCTTGTTCAATGCATCCAAAATTCCTTTCACTCCAGAAGGTCCCTATATGGAAAAAAAAGGTCATTTTAATTTAACTAATGTTATGTTTACATACCTGTATTCCAAGAATGGTGATCATGTAAAAGGGTTTAGACTTTTATTTGATTATATAGTAAATTATTTTCTGTAAGTTCATTATATCTTTTTTCAGGCATGGAGGAGAAAGACAGCCAGTTTCTAAATCCCTGAGTTTCAAAAACTGGAGACTTCTTCTGGAGAGAATCGATCTGTCAAAGAAGACAGAGGTGACATCCATATCAATGTTAATACAAATCCCTTCTGGCATGAGGAGCATCTTTGTTCTGCAGCATTTTTAAAGTCTTTCTGCTAACTCAAAGCGTAAGTTTTGATGTAGAAGCAACTCCTAGTGTGAGTAAACAGCTAGATTTTTAACTTAGAGTACAGAAAATGAAATTGAGCAATGCCAGAATTCTCCAAAAGACTAACTTCCTAGTTTTATTAGCACTGCAAGTTTATACTTAAACACAGTACCTTCCATCAAGAATTTCACAAACTTCCTATGAAAATGCAGGCTTAGGATGGAGAGATTAAAAAACATGTGCTTGGGAAAAATAAAACACTTTTAGACACAATCTGCCGCAAACTGGGCCCTCAATGAGATTTTTAAGTGCTGTAAACCAGGGCAGAACACAAAACGTTCAGTCAAAATCTTACGAACTAAAACTCAGTTACATTTTAAAATTAGCATAATATTTCTCTTTAAGTTGAATTTTTCACATCATGCAATATGAACTATAAGAAACATTTGACTACATTAATAAGATTACAATACACTCAATTAAGTCACTTGGTCTGAATGACCTGCACTTAACAGAGCCAGGGCACAAAGTCAACTCTCCTCCTCTGGGCCTTCTTATGATTACAGACAATTTACCCTCTGCAGCTTTTGTGTTAGTGGGGAAAACGTAGCTGCATTCATGCACCCTAAAGATTGCTTTAGGAAATTGAATTCTATTCAGTTTTGAAAAGGGTTGTTCCTCAAAAAATTGGAGGTTATTTAGCAGTCAGAGAGTAGTCAGATTTTTTATTGCACATTTTAATTTTGTATAAGGTCCATTATTTGTTTTATGTGCACTGTTATACACACGTCACACATGATGAAAATATTCTAGTGTTATGCACTGTAATGAGAAAACAACTTTCTGTACTTTCAGAATAAGAATCTATTGAAAATTCCATCCATTTTCACACTAAAGGACCTGAAAAAATATTACAGGAAGTCAGCGATCAAAATCACTTCTCAACCAAGATGTAAATTGGTCAAGATGAAAATACTATTGTTTTCAACTGGTTAAGACTTTCACAACAAGAGCTGCTGTCAAATTCATAGCAGTGCAGCAGCAAGACACCAAAGTAATCCTAGAAAAATTGAAAAACCTTTTATCCACTGATTTCAGCTAGGGATCCAAGGAAAATACCAAAATGCTATACATTCTGGGTGAATATAAGCTAAATAACCAGTTACTATACTTTTCTAAGGAGGACCTCAAATGTTCACTACTTCAGAGTCGCTGCTGTGTATCCCATCAGGTAATTCAGGGAGAAAGAACTGATGAGAGGAACATCAATTATTTTATCACAGGTGGCATTACTCATATCTGATAATTTCACATGTATATAGAAGATGCTAATATCCTTGGTATCCTTTGGCTCCTATGTAATCATTTAAATGAGGTAGGTTGTGATTTGCATTATGACAGCAAAGCCTTCTCCGGCAAGATGCATCTGCTCTGTAAGAGTGCACAGAATGGCAAAACCAAAAAGTTTTTCCACATGTAAGAAGATGATTCTGTGAAATTCTGATGGCTCTCCTTACCAGTAAAGGTACTTCCCTTGAGGTACTGAACTTCAAAAAGATGACAAACAGAACCATGATTCTGATTAACCAGACTACCTCTTTGGGGAAAATAATTCAATTTGATGGAAACTAACTAATAAAAGAGAGGCAAAAGCTCCCATGGAGTCTGAAGGTATTAAAAACTACAAAGATGGTAAAGTGAAATTAAAATCAAATAGGTAAAAGTTATTAAAACTGATGGCTAAATCAGTAAGACCTGCCAGAATATTCTTGCAGCATACCCAAACAAGAGAGGTGTGTCCCGAGGCAACACTATTACATTAGAATCATAGAATCATTCAGGTTGGAAAAGACCTTTAAGATCATCAAGTCCAACTGTTAACCCAGCACTGCCAAGCCACCACTAAACCATGTCCCTAAGCATCACATCTACACGTCTTTTAAATACCTCCAGGCATGGTGACTCAACTGCTTCCCTGAGCAGTCCATTCCAATGACTGACAGCCCCTTTGCTGAAGAGATTTTTTCCTAATATCCAATCTAAACCTTCCTTGGTGTAACTTGAGGCCATTGCCTCTTTTCCTATTGCTTGTTACTTTGGAAAAAATGCCAACACCCACCTCACTACAACCTCCTTTCAGGGAGTTGTAGAGAGTGATAAGGTCTCCCCTCAGCCTCCTCTTCTCCAGACTAAACAACTCCAGTTCTCTCAGCCGCTCCTCATAAGACCTGTGCTCCAGATCCTTCATCAGCTTCATTGCCCTTCTCTGGAGACGCTCCAGCACCTCAATGCCCCTCTTGTACTGAGGGGCCCAAAACTGAACACAGTACTCGAGGTGTGGCCTCACCTACTTCCCTAGTACTTCCCTACTCCCGCTGGCCACACTATTCCTGATACAAGCAGTTGGCCTTGGCCCATCAATCCAGCCTGTCCAGATCCCTCTGCAGATCCTTCCTACCCTCAAATAAATCAAAACTCCTGCCCAAGTTACTGTCATCTGCAAACTTACTGAGAATACACTCAATTCCCTTGTCCAGATCATTGATAACAATATTAAAGAGAACTGGCCCCAGTACTGAGCCCTGGGGAACACCACTTGTGATCAGCTGCCAGCTGGATTTAACTCCATTCACCAGAACTCTTTGGGCCTGGACATTCAGCCAGTGTTTTACTCAGTGAAGCATACACATGTCCAAGCCATAAGCAGCCAGTTTCTCCAGGAGAATGCTGTGGGAAATGGTGTCAAATACTAATGCACAGGTAGACAACATCCACAGCCTTTTCTTCATCCACTAGGCAGGTCACCTTGTCATAGAAGGAGATCAGGTTAGTTGAGCAGGACCTACCTCTCATAAACCCATGCTGACTGGGCCTGATCACCTGCATAACCTTTCTCAGCACCAAGGTCAGACTGACAGGCCTGCAATTCTCTGGATCCTCCCTTCCAGCCATTCTTGTAGATGGGTATCACATTAGCTAACTTCCAGTCAACTGGGACCTGGACCTTTTCAGTAAGCCAAGACTGGTAAGTGATTGAAAGTGGCCTGGTAAGCACTTCCACGAGCTTCCTCAGTACTCTTGGGTGGATCCCATCTGGCTCCATAGAGTTGTGTGTATGTAAGTAGTGTTGCAGGTAGCTAACCATTTCCCCTTGGATTATGGGGGCATCATTTTGCTCCCCATCCCCGTCTTCTGGGTCAGGGGGCTGGGTACTCAGAGAACAACTGGTCTTCCTGCTAAAGACTGAGGCAAAGAAGGCATTAAGTACCTTAGCCTTTTCCTCATCCTTTGTCGCTATGCTTTCCCCAGCATCCAATAAGGGATGGAGATTCTCCTTAACCCTCCTTTTGTTGCTAATGCATTTACAGAAACATTTTTAATTGTCTTTTATGACAGTAGCCAGATTAGGTGCTAGTTGGGCTTTGGCCCTTCTGATTTTCTCCCTGCATAATATCACGACATCCTTGTAGTCTTCCTGAGTCACCTGTCCCTTCTTCTAAAGGCTATAAACTCTCATTTTTTCCCTGAGTTCCAGCCAAAGCTGTCTGTTCACCCAGGCTGGACTTCTTGCCCGTTGACTCATCTTTTGGCATATGGCAACAGCCTACTCCTGTGCCCTTAAGATCTTCTTCTTGAACAATGTGCAGTCTTCCTGGACTCCTTTGCCCTTCAGGACTGCCTCCCAAGGGACTCTGTCGACCAGGCTCCTAAACAGGCCAAAGTCTACCCTCTGGAAGTCCAAGGTGGCGGTTCTGCTGACTCGTCCTCCTCCAAGAATCAAAAGCTCTATCATTTCATGATTGCTATGCCCAAGATGGCCTCCAAACATCACATCACCCACAAGTCCTTCTCTGTTCACAAACAACAGGTCCAGCAGGGCACCTTTCCTCGTTACTTCACGCAACCGCTGTGTCAGGAAGTTATTGTCCCTGAACCTCCTAAGATTGTTTCCTCTCTGCTGTACTGAATTTCCAGCAGATGTCTGCTAAATTTAAGTCCCCCAGGAGAACAAGGGCTAGCAATTGTGAAATCATATGAAATGATCCAATGCTTACAATCCTATGTATTTTACTGTGATTATGTTGTAACAGAAAGATAACAGTATTTAAATATTAGAGGACATCGGGAAGATTTGGAAGACACATGAAGCATCACAGGTGCATCACTCTTCCCAACATACAGGGAAGAGATACAAAGCCATAATTTTTTCCATTCATTTGATTTTGGAGTGAATTGTCGCTTCAAATTTACATTGAAAAATAAGATAAAATAGCCATGGTGTTTTGACTGAGATGCCTTTGTACATGTTATGGTTTTGAAAAACAGACATAACCTCAAAACCACCCAGAACTGTCTCGTGACTAAGGCAGTCAAGGGGAACTTAAGGCATTTGGGTTGCATTCTCAACTAAGCCACAGCCTTTGTGTTACCAGAGGTAAACCACTTCTCTTGTTTTAGTCTTCCCATTCTTCAAAAATTCACATACATTTAATAATTTTATCTTTCCATCATTCTTTTTAAAATGAAATTAATGAGTAAACAACAACAGAAAATACTTTTGTTAAAAGAGTGTTTTCCTAAACTCTAGTCTCTTTCTTTCCACACTGTTTCTAGTATAGCTGCATAACCCACTTTGAAGTCTCTACAGACAAAAAAAGAACCAGTTGTATTGGCTTGCAAGCTGAGAAGCAATGAAATTAACAGGAGTTGAAGAATTATTGTACATGCAGTTTCTAGCTTTTACACAAGAATTTTGCACATCTGCCACTTTGAAGCTCACTTGAGTATGGTTTCCTTTTTCTTTTTTAATATCAAGTTGTGTAATTGAGAGAAGTGAAACACACAGAGAGTACAGTTGTATGAATAAGAAAAGAATTGAAAATGTGTCCTGATTGTTCTCCTAAATCACAAACAGGGTTCAGATATAATTTCTATAGACAAGGCAGGAATAGAAACAGGTGCTTAAAAGGAAATAACTCCAAACTGTGAAATTACTGGGTTTTATAATATATTTTTCTTCCTTAACTTTTATACTTCATCTGTATTTCTGTAAAGATGAGACTGGTGAAAAAGTCTAACCAATCTCACAGTCCATGCAGTAGAATGTGTAACAAATAAATTGTGCTGCTTGCGTCTGAAGAGCAGGCTGTTTCAGACAACACAGCACTGCAAGTGACTCAGTGTAATCACTTTAGCCATCTATTTCAGATCTGTGCCTGCCCATTAAAATAAAATACTGTTTTTCTGATTACTATAATATAAAAAATAGTGAAGCTCATCAGTGCAGATGTGCAATATTGTATAACTAATTACAAAGAGCAAATGGAAAGAATGATGAAGGCAGGACATCTGCCACAATAGAATGCATTAAATAAATTACATTTTGATGTGGATTTTAAAAACTTAAATGCATGGAGACAATCAATATGACCAATCCTTGCCAGCCACTCCCGTCCTACCATGTAAGCATTTCCAATAGTCTTCTAAAGAGCAGCTGTAATGTCCAGGAATACTAGAAATGCTACTGACACTTTTCACTTATCATTGCTTTAATTTTCTGTTCATTGTAATTAACTGATAACATTCAGTCACTTTCAAAATATTGGTAGAGAAATGACAGTATTTCCTGAGGTCTAGGAAATGAGATTTTCAAGACAAACTGCTGGGTCTTTACGATAACTAGTTTGGTGGCACTGACATATATACTGAGTAACAAGAGACCAAAAGCATATAGAAATAAATGAAGAAATTCAAGTAGTCTGTGAATCTCTCCACTGTCTCACATGCAACACAAACAAAAATGAAACCCTATTTTAATTTTAGACTTGAAAGAGTAACACAAAGCTAATCTTCCAAGCAAGAATAGTTGTGAAGACAAGACATGAAGTTTAGCCCCTTGCAAAGGTAAATGATGAGCTGAATGATGAGCTTCGAGGGCTGTAGCAATTGTGAAATAAGTCTATTCTGGTTACAAACAATAACTTTGGACATGTTGGTATAAACCAGCAGAATTGAGAGGATGAATAATTGTGACTGCAGCTTACTAGCCTTTGATTTAGTAGACCCAGTTTCTTTCCCACCTCGGCCATAGACAGCTTCTTGGACAAGATGGCACTTGGCCAAATCAGGTAGTCCTCATGTTTCCTCCCTTTAAAAACCAGTGCTGACAGCAGTTCCCTTCTGCCAAACAGCAACATGGAGCATAAGTCTTACTCGGACTCAACCCAAAGAATGCTCTTATACTGGCTGAAGACTGTAGCACAACTCTAGCTTGGCACTCTGTCGTGGTTCGGCCCCAGCCGGCAGCCGAGCCCCACGCAGCCGCTCGCTCACCGCCCCGGCAGCAAAACACGGGGCAGAGTGAGGCAACAAAAGGGCAAATGGCTTCGAGTTGAGATAACGACCGTTTAATGGGCCGACAAAGGGAGAGGGGAAACGACAATAGGGCTGCAATAATTATCCCGGGATGTAAACAACCGCGATAACAAACGCAGTACTTTACCGACCGACGACCAGACGGACCAGAGGCGCAGCCCGCAGCGAGACCGTCCCGGAGCAGCCCCGGGCCCCTCCCGGCCAGTCCCTTTATAGGGGCGTGACGTCACGTGGTGTGGAATAGCGGCCGGCCCGGCCCGGCTCAGCTGGCCCGGGCCTGAGCATTAACCCCGGCCTGGCCACAGCCAGGACACACTCTTTTTCTTTTAAAAACAGTCTGATGTCCCACTAAAATGGGAACTACTGAGAAATGGAATTCCTCTAGTCATAATAGTTCCAGTAGAGACGGAGAAAATTGGGACAGAAAATATAAAGTTAACCCTTATTAGAGAAACCAGCAAACCTCCCTTTTCTGCCCTCTAACCTACCTGTGTAAATAGAAATACCTGGGTGTTGATTTATGTAAAAGTAAAAATAATAATTTAAAAAAAAAACAACCCACAACCAAAAACCCCAAACCCAAAACCTCCCACAACTGACCATAATATGTAAAACAGTGCCAGACATCATGCAGCTATTTTTTAAGTAGGACAAGTAGAAAAATAAATTATCTCCTCTTAACAGAACTGTACACAAAACCAGGCAGGAAGTGATTCTGCAACCCCAGACCAGAAAAGCATTTTGCCTAAGTGAGGACTGCAGAACTGGGCAGTTCAGACACTTTCTATACATTTGTTTTTAAGTACGGAAAAAAATGGTGGAGGAACTACAATGTCAATGTGTTACACAGACAAAATCATCTATGGTCTGCAGGTAACCCTTTCTGCACTGCTAAGTCCTGTAGATACTTCTGTTAGCAGCTATGGCAGCAGAAAGCTATCGGTGCAGTTCTGCAGCCGGATCAAAATGCTGCACTTACAACCTCACAGCACCCCCCTGTCATAGTGTTTCTTTTTGTTTCATAAAAATCAGCATTTCAACTTCAGTGAAGAGCCATGCCGAGCCGGGTAACAGTGTGTGAAAGACACAGTATCTCTTTAAGAAGACTTCAGAAGAAAATGCAAGCAAGAAAATCTATGAAATACATTTGAAGGGTACAGAGATTTTGATTTCACAATCCTCATTTTCAGAATGCTTCTGAGATGGAAATGAATAGTGTATTTAACAGCAGCTTTCAACTGCTCTCTGGGCTCCTTAAAAGGGGGGAAGGGATCAAAGAGCACTAGAGGGAGCTGCTGTCCTACTCAACCCGTTTGGATTCCTTGTTTTCAGCATAAATTGTTACCTGCTGGAGTGAGACAAGTGTGAGCACACAGCTCTCCAGCACTGAAAGAACAGAACAGTACTCAAAAACATCAGACAGCAAGGATGCAAACCATGAATTCTGAACCAGAAGGGAATAACAGAACACTTTAAAAGTCTATCACATTTAATTAACTTTAAAAAGTACTCAAAGGAGGATCATAATCTGAGCAGGCTTGCAGAAATATTTTTTATAACCCATCACTAAAAATCCTCATTGACTTATTTGCCTTTTGTGGGTACAGGATTTGTTCCGAAGGGGAAAAAAATGACATAAAAGAAAGGATAAGGGGAAAATGACACAAAAGAAAGGATACCTGGAAGAAATTGCATAGAGTCCCACTGTAACTGAGGAGTTTTATCACCAGTTGCCAATCAGTCTACACTTCTGGCACCAATACAAATTTTTAACCAAAGATGTGCAGAGGATGTTAAGGGACTAGAAACTCACTACAAGCATCAATTTTACTGGAAAAAAAAAAAATCCCCAGAAATTAGGTTGCAGGTGGGGAAAAGAGGTATTGAGAAAGGGTTAGAAAAGTCCTTAATGCCACCATAAAAGTAGGTAAAAAAATATTGTTTTAATTAACCAAAACTCACACCATTTAGTTGTTTCCAATTTAAAGCCCTTTTGAGTGTTCAGAATGTGGTCTCATAATCCCTCCCCGTACACACTTTTTTTAGGACTGTCCTTTATACCAGCTCCCCTGAGTACTGGATACTGTTCAACTTCATCAGAGAGGCAGAACTTTTCTTCTCACAGGGTTTTTTTTTGTCATTACTGAACACCTGGCTGTTACAATATCTGAATTAAGTACTTAATGTCATTGCATAAACTGATTAATAAATATACCTAGTTTATTTATTTCAAACACACAGCGTGTATTGTAGCTAACCTAGCAATTAATGACTGAATCTCCTTTTTCTCAAATACAAATTCCATGCTTTTCTGAGACATCAACCAAAGATCAACCAAACACCAAACTTACTTTTGCTGGAGAGTCTAATTTTCAAATGTTCAGTCAATCTGTTAAACATTTTGTACCCTGTATATGCCAAATTTATGACAGCAACCACCCTGCAGGCGTGATAGTTCTGTTGCACTTTGGAAAGGCCAAAGGAAAGGCTGACAATATATCCATGGTCATGAGGAAGCTGCCACTGCTTACTGTTAGAAGAGAAAGGGTAACTGGAAGCGTAATATAGCAAAATTTAATATGGTTTGAGCCTTGAAAAAGAGAGGAGGAAAGATGGATCACGTTAAAGTCTTTTTGGTATGTACAAGCTGTAGCACTTTAAACACGGATATAATGCCAAAGCACATTAGCAGGCATTACTGCTTTTAGAACGTGCTTTTTTCTATGCATTATATTCTCAGTCTCGGAAGGAGATCACAAGATGCTGGTGTAGCTGTATCCAAAGTAAGGACTGCATGGAGATAGTTATACCAGAAACCAATAATTTTAACTGATACTTAGGCCACGACTGCTTGAGAAATGCTTTTCCAATATGTAGTGCTAGACTACAGTCCCCATACAGTGCTCCTTGTACAGACACTGCCATGCTCATGTAGTTGAGCTTTCCATTTGCTGTAAGAAAATCTGAAGTATGTCTCAGTAATAAAAGTGCAATTTAGCTTCCACTCAAGACTTCTGGTATGTCTGTCAAGGTTCATACATCTTCACAAGCCTGATCTGCCAGTGAATCTATGACGGCAGAAATCTGTAATGGAGAAACAGCTTTCACTGGTGCCCAAAAAGCTAAGGAGATTAGGTCTAACATTGACCTCTGCTATGGTTTGCTTACCCCTTCCCCCCCCTCCCCCGAAAGGTCATTTTTGGCACATATTAAGAAAGATTCTGCATCGCTCCTCTCCTCTGTTCGGAATCCCACAGTCTGTAGTACCACTGCAGCATTAGGAAGCCCAGATTGTACAAAAGTCTCAAATAAACAATGCTTCAATATAACTATATGCAGGGGAGAAGATGGAGAGGGAGGGATTTTCAACTATTTAGTTTTATGCAGGATAATTGAACTCCATCATCAACTCCTCTTTCTGAACATATTTTGCAAGGAAAAGGGGGAAAATATTTATAGAATTTATGCATTTTTGGTTTTAAGTGAGTGTAAATTGCATCTATTTCATTTTAGTCATTGTGTTTCATGCAGCAGTGCGTTATTCTCTTCTCTACAGATAAGATGAGTTTTCTTTTGCAGTGAGGTTGAATCATATGAGTCAGATGTTCGGATGTATAAGCTCCTGGCCTTTACCTACTTCAGGTATGCAGAAAAAGGAATTATGAAATCCTTGTTTGATATTAAGAGTGTAAAGCTGTAGAAGTTTACTTAATCCACAAACAACAAAAGCTGTTTTGTATTTGTGCACAACAGCACTTTTGCAACGCATTATATAGGGAATTTTACAAATATGACCTCTACCAAAGAAAGGCTGCATTCATTCTAGACTAATATACATCCATGCCTGATTTCAAATTTGAAATCATGTATCACTTTAAAAAAAAAAGTTAAATCCCAAACCTCTTAGATCTCAGCCAAACCTTTTAGTTCTTCATATTACAAATCCTTTTCACAGAGTCACGTAATTCTTAATCTTTTTAATTCTTCAGTAAACTCATTTGAAATACAGCTGAGTGCTCATTCCAGTGCTGGGTATAATCCTCCCCACCATTCAGACAGTTGGCACATGCTTCACACAGTCCTTCATCTTTCAAATTACAACTCTGAGACAGAAATTATCCCATCTTCTACAGAGCATCACACATTTTGCAAAGTGAATGAATGCACAGTATTCACATTTAGCATACATGGCCAGTCTTTCTTTGAAATACCAGACAATTTCTCCTCCCTCCACTCAAGTTTGCGTCTTGTTCTTTCCCTCCTGTGTAGTCTCTCGTATTTGTGGAGCCCTGTCCTTTCATCTTTGCTGTTTCAAAAGGCTAGCAATAGGAGCTCTTTGATACAGCAGAGTAAACACGGATCAACTGTTTTCAACTATATTTGTGATCAGGTAATCTGCCATAAAAAAGGCTAACGAGTCCAGGATAGAGTGAAAGCTTCCCATTCCCACTGTTACTCACAGGAGGTCCTGGTGGCCCCGGTTTTCCTGGGAGGCCAGGTTTGCCTCGTCTTCCCTGAAAACAAAAAAGAACACAAGACATTTATAAATGCTATGACTAGTGACTAATTTGGAATAAGAATTTTGTTTAAGAAAAGATTATTGCCTTGTTTAACAGCAGAAAAAAAATAATATCTAAAACTATCAAAAATGTATACTCTGTATCAATCACTGCAACACTATCTAGTTCGAGTACTTTTAGGACTGGTTTTAATAATTATGACAAACTATATTTGCATTGCAGTAACATTTACCGTCACATTTTAGTGCTATGTCTCAAAAGTTAGTGCACATTGATAGGGCTATAAACAGAGCATCTTCATGAGGCGTAAAGAAATTGTATTTTATCTGTGTATACCAGAGCTTGGGATGTTAAATTGTGCTTCAGTATCACTCTGACTTGCACAGTAAGTACATATGTGCAATACAATCCAATTTACAAATACCCATACTCTTCTTCTCCAGGATGTGATAACAAGCAGAAAAGTCAGAGATTTATTTGCAAAAACAATTTACTTCCTTGTGCAATTACTACCATCTGTGTATATAACGCACATGCAAAATCATTTGCATTAAAACTTAAGGTCCATAAAAGTCAACTTAAGTTAATGGGGGACTTTCTACTCTGACTCTAAAAGACATATACATGTAAATACTACAATTTTTTAGTACAGAGCTCGATTGAACAACTGCTGTTTTCACATATGTTTTTGTTTTTGTTTTTTTTTAAGGAATATCAGCATAAAAATGGAAGTAATTTACAGTAATTTACATCTTCATTGCCAAGCTGAAATCTGATGCCCATTTTTTAGAAACAACAGCTGAGAACAACTAATATCTAGGTGTGATCGCAAAAATTACAAAAAGTATTATTTCCATTAAGACTAGATTTTTCCCTTGTATATGGCAAATGTAAATTAACAAAAAGCATTACGGGAAGATCTGGCAAAAACTTGGCTTAAGTAGTTAAAAAATGAAAATGCTTGGTGGCAGCTCACAATTAACGCATATGGATATTTCAGTAAGCTACGGTCCCTATTTCTAAGCCTGTTTCTGTGCTTTGTTAAACGATGATCTCACACAAACTGCAGAAATAATCTAAGCAACAGAAAGTGAAATCTCAGCTTGGCTCTTTACAGGTGAGAGCCCTGATCTGTAGGAAGCCGCACTCACGTTCTGCCTTTTGTTAACGTTGATCTATGCTGAGGGAAAACGAGATGATGACAGTAAGGACGGAAGATCCCTCTTCCTCACACCCTGCAGCTCACCAGGGTAACCTCTTGCTTAGATGCGAGGGACTCTCCTGAATAGCAGGAGGTGGGGATTTGGAGTCCTTCAAGTTAAAGAAAGAACCGAACAGGGGTTGCAGGGATGTGTTTCATGCACCAGGCTCTGCCACCATGGTTTTATGAAGGTCCTCGGTCAGTCAGTGTGTTTTAAGGGCAGCATGAAAAAAACCCACCACCTCAGCATATCTGGAGTGCCAGATTCCTGAGTCTTAACTAGCTGAGACATGTGTTATGTGCTGAGCTGTTTAATCCTGTCAGTACTCGCACATGCAGGGCTAGAACTGGGGCAGCTCAGGGTAAACTTTCAGGACCATAATACGGTACTAGGTGTCTATATGGGGCTCAAAGCTATACTGTCCCTTACCACCCACCCCAGCATGGTGGGGGTTACCGTCCTCTGCTGGGTTGGTAACACTCTCCATGCAGCTCTGTGACATGCCAGAGCTGGGAACTCATCTGGGCTACAGGTGGCCCACAAAAAAATGAAGTTGTTTTTGACTTTGATCTCTATTCGGAAATGCAGATGAAAACTAATATTTCCTGACTTTTTAGAAAAACAGTAAACTTTCCTTAGAAAGTATGAAAACCAGATTGAGAAGTAATGACGTAAGTAATAACCAAAGATAAATTGCTTCATACTTTTAAAATAGTGTCTCTGAGTTATAATGATCTATACTGTTGACTTCTTGAAGCACCTTCCTTTTCCTGTTTGGACTTATTTAAAGTATCCTGAGGGTGACACTTAAAATCTCAGCAGTCCAAACAAAGTATCAAGGAAGTGTCCAGGAGGAAGAAGGCAAGGCTCTGACTGGCAGCCACAGCTGTGAACGAGGTGTTAATTACACAGGAAAACATGGAATATGTTGGGAAGGCAATTTTATCTCTATTTACAAGATGAGCTAAAATGTGATTTACGACACACTGCAAAGTCAAAACTTGATAAACTTTCTGACAAAAAATCAGTTATAAAAAATAATTTTGGAGGGGTAATTATTTTTTCAGTGTCATTTATTAATTATCAGAACACTTACCCAGTGAAACACAGAATAAACACTTGCCCTACCTTTCATCCAGTCATTACATTAGCCATTACAGTATGGGCCATGTGTACAAAAAACCTGTAGAACAATCACACAGACCGGTAACGAAGCATCAGCTTTTCTCAGAGGAACAAGAGTCCTTTTTTTTTTTTTTTCCCCTATAATCACTCTTCTAAACTGTCAGATATTTTAATTTTAACACAGAAATATGTAAAAGGTCACCACCTTTTGGCAATGCCTTTCAGATACAGAGATTTAAGTGTTAGGGATATACACAGCTCCACCAGCTTGCCAGCACTCCTGCTTCTCTATGACTTGCCAGCATCAGCGTGAAAAAATTGAAATGTATAGTATACTAAGAGTATAAGTAGTTTATGCATTTGTTTAGGATAATTACAGCAATTAGAAGAACATTTTTGATAAGCTCATTATGGCCTTGCCTTGAGCAGACCATGAGCCAGACTATGACTAAATATTTACAGCTTGATTCCGAGTCTCCCTTCTGGCAAGAAAGAGAAAAACATGTCAGTGCCCTCTCTGGTTCGCAGAGTGGGCTTCGTGGAGATCCACACTTCCCACCTCCTGCTCAGCATCGGGTCTTAGCAGCCCCATGAGACCTGTACTCGATGCTGTGGTGCTGTGCATGGGGCAGGCAGCCGGCACACAAGGCCCATTACCTTTATTTAGTTGAGGTCACTGAGTAAATATTGAGGTTATAAAACCACTCAAACGACAAATGAATGTGCTAGGCATCAAATACTTCCTTTAACTAAATGCAATACCACCTACACTGACTTAAACAAGATATGTGGTGTCAACAAGTTATCTAACACTACCTAGAATAAAATCTAAGGAAAAGGAAACCAGAACAGTTGCTGGTTATTTTCTTTCTGCTACATATATTTTTGATGGCAATCAATGTGATATGAAGGTGTCTGAAAGTTACTGGTCCTGTATCCTGTCCCCTTGACTCATGAAATGCCTGCCTTCAACTAATTTGGACAGTTGGTCACTTTCCTCTTCTCCATAGGACAAATTTCAGCTACGATACACACACAAATCATTCAAATAACTGCTTGGTCAGGGGCAAAAAAAGACAAAATATTAAAGCCAAAAATAATAAGAAATTATATGCTTCAGCAAACCCCAGCTGAGTGCCTAGCTCAAGTATGTGATCAGCTCTTTATTCCTCTCTTCCTTTGCCCCTTCTGTTAATCAAAACGACTTGACGAGCTTTGCCTTACATTAGACACGAAGCTGTTCAGAAGAGAGGCTCTGTGCATCCTTCTGTAAGCTTGTGCTCTGATTCCACCAGCCACCCCTGGGCACCGCTGCAGGTCCAATGCACAGCGCAAGAATTCAAAGCCTATATTGTAACTCCCTGCTGTATCATGTTGCATCCATCTATTCGCATATCTCTAACTACAGAAGAGTAAGATCGCTAATCCTACTGTCTAAAAATAAACTGGGGATTATTTTCGGATAAAATTGAGCAGAGTTATGTAGGAACACTGACATGATTTATGGAATTAATAATTTAAAGAGCCCACACTTGAGTACAAAGGAAAAAGTGCTTAGCATAAGCCCGTGTAAATTTTCAAGGGAAACCGCTAATTAGCGGTTCCTGAAACACATCATCACATTTCAAAACAGGAACTAGTTCTAGAAAAAGTAGGAAGCTGGGTTTTAGAGTCTTAACTAGTGTAGTTATTAGGCAAGATTAATGATGCTTATGTCACTCGTTTGCCAAGCTAAACTAAGATTCTCTTGAATAATCCTCATAACTAGACTGACGAGGGACAGGTGTACCTGAAGCAGGAGGCAGGTGGAAATTGAAGACCCCCATCTCAGTGTGCCCAATGCACAGACAACCCACCAGCCCTTTGGGCACCTAAATGGAGCCATGGCTGTGGAGATACGGCAGTTCCTCCAGGTGCTCACAGTTATGATGTAGCAGCCAGACAAGTCCCAGTGCCTACGTTAATTCAGAGCACAAAAGAGAAGCTTTCCTTTGCCTCAGTCCTCCAAGCTGATACATCTAATCCATATAAACTTCCCAGTTTCCCTCCCTGCCTGTGTTCACAAGGTGGTGCTCCTAGAAGTTCACCTAGAGCTTGCAGAGCTCCAGCCAACTCTAAACCAGGGGAAACCCAGCCCAGCCCAATGCTGATCGCAGTCCTCTGCTCCATAGTTCACCAGTAAAAGCTTGCCAAGCTGCTGCATTTCAGGGCAATGAAGGCAACATCACATGGCAGTATCAGTAAGAAAGTCAGTTCAAGAACTAATTGGAAACAGAAGATTAGAATTAATCACCAAAATCAGAGCAATCACCCACCCAACTCGGTTACTCAACAGTGCGCATCTACCGATCAGTTGTGAGACAGGAGAAGGTTCTCCAGGATCCCAATCAACTATTTGACAGTTCACAAAGTGAAAATTAACAAATGCACAGTCTGAATACACAGTCATTTTCCATTGTGCATTTAGCCAAAAATTTGGTAGTACCAAGAGGACTTTGACATTTAACCACCTGACTGCACAACTGCTGTTAGTAAGAGTTTTGTCATTAACTTTGGTAGTGTCACAAACGCACAATTTTTTTTTAATTTTTTTTTTTTTAATCCTTAGAAACCTTACAGTTTGGATAGTCTCTTTCCTACATTGGAAATCTATGTTGCAGATGACAAAACCATTTTAACTTTAGTAATAAAGCATTAGGACTTGAATGTACAATTTGTTCGTCAATCCTATTAACCTTGGCTTTAAGGACATATTACGGTAACCAGTGTATTGCTAATGAACCTCTATGTTAAACCTGAATAAAATCACAGGAAATATGGCCAGAAGGCAAGAAATTAAGCTATTAGCAGAAAACAAGTGGAAGTCTGCCCCTCATACCCCACTAAAGCCTTTCACAGAAACACGTCTCACAGAAGAATAAAGCACAGACCCTAATCCGCTGTTTTCAAAGAGAAGTCACCAGGGAGTTCCCCACTAATGCAGAAGCATTCCTACACTCAGCCTTGGCTTTCTAATTTTAGGAATGATTTCCAATAAACTCTAGTTTAATTTGTATTAATAAAATGCTAAAAGAGAGCGCCTAGCCAGACTGTATCGTATTATTCAAATGCACTTAATAAACATTAAAAAAGTCCTTAAACAGGCATAGCAGCGCCAAGAAGTGAAAGGCCACAACCTGTTTTGCCAATAAATCCATGAAAATTTTTCAAGTGCCTTCACAAGTGTACCTAAATTCAAAATCACTTGTAGAAATATATTTCAACTACATTCAGATATTATTATAATGAATTAATGAAATAATATTTAATTTTGAAAACTAATTTCCTTTTCTCTCATGTTGCTATACCTTTTCTAAGAGACGTTAAAAAAAACCCCTGATACTAGAGCATTTAGAAGGGAGTCTGAAAATTCTAAATGAGATCTTAAAAGTGGAATAATATCTGCCATTCCATTAAAAGTTACATTTTACTTTCTTAAGTGGAAAACAACAAATAAATTAAAAAACGATATAAATATTTTCTACTTGACAAATCTGTCTTCAGCATTCTAAATTACAATCTTTTTCATCCCATTTTTTATGGGATGAAAAAATATAGGGTTTTTTTTTAAGCTGTATCCTACCTTTCTTGGCTTATAAGGTAGAAACATTCTGGTAGAAAAGCTGGAAATTATCTCACTCTTTAACATTAACCATTTTTAGACTGTTAAATACCTGAGTGAAGGAACTTACAGCACTCCAACTTACAGATAAAATGAGACTGGTGCTTTCTGTACCTAAAACCAACTTACATCAAAGTCAGGAAGAACTGAAAAGATTAAAAGAGATTCGAAAACTCCAGAGCTGTAGCTGCAAAAACCACCGTTTGCTCTGTGCCAGAAATCTGACCTACTATGCAGTAATTATCATTGCTCTGTAAAGCTTGTTTTACAATTGGTTGAGTACAACATCTACTCACTGAACTAGAAAACAAATTATGTCAAAGAAATATTTAAGTTCTATAAACCAGATAAATGCAACCTGAATTTAAATCAAGTTTGATGTCACTCTAAATAAGTAGATTAAGAAAATCTAATAGCTCCCCACCTATTCATTTATTTAGAAAGATATTCTGCTGTGTCATAATAATTTTATTCGTGCTTGATTAGAAAAACTTACAATCGCAGAGGGTAAATTGATTATGAACATAAGGCAGGTGTTGCAATTTCATAAAGTCCATCCAAACATAATTTTAGTGAAATCAAGGCTGTAACACCAGGTATCGCAACTCAAAAGACTCTGAGTTTTATGAGGTGTTTAATGTATTGCTAAGATAATGCTAAAATAACCTCCTCTTAAGTGAAGTATTTGGTATTATAAACACAACAATTGGAAATAAGGAAGTTGTTTCAAAAATATTTACTTCAAGACACCTGCAACTTCCCAAGGAACAGAGAGTCAAGAATACAGCTGTAGTATTGCAGAAAAGTTTGTAAATGTTTGAACTGAATTCATCACTGGAACCAGGGAAACCACCAGGGTGGAGAATCAGTCTGTTTAAACACACATGAAACATTTCAAATAATCCTATTAATCCATAAAAAATGAAGTTGTTGGCAGCTATACTGAAAATAAGCTTGAGCTATTTAAATAAAAAAACCACAGAATCATCTGGGTTGGAATGGACCTCTTGAGATCTTCTAGTACAATCCCCCTCCTCAAGCAGGATCAATTGCCCAGGACTGTGTCTACTTGACTTTTAAGTATCTCCACAGATGCATATTCCACAGCCTCTCTGGACAACCTGTATCAGTATTTGACCACCCTCACTAAAAAAAAAATAATAAATTGTTTTCTCATGTTCCGATGGAATTTAATTTGTGCCCATTGCCTCTTGTCCTGTCATTGGCTACTACTGAGAAGAATCTGGCTCCCTCTTCTGCGCTCCCTCACATTAGTTATTATACACACTGATAAGATACCCCCTGAGCCTTCTCTTCACCACACTGAAGAGTTCTGGGTCTCTCCTTTTATGAAAGATGCTCCAGTCCCTTTAATATGCTGTTGCCCTGTGCTAGTCCCGGTTCACTAAGTCCACGTCCTCCTTAACATGGTTTTACCAGTGCTGAGCAAAGGCGAAGGATATCTGCCCTGACCTGCTGGCAAAGCTCTTCCAAATGCTGCCCAGGATACTGTCTTTTTTTGCCATGATGGTGCGCTGCTGACTCATGGTTTGCTTGTTCAGCAGGTTCTTCTCCACAAAGTTTCTTCCCAGTTTGCTTCCAGTGCATACTGACACCTGGGATAATTGCTCCCTAGATGCAGGATTTTGCATTTCCCCTTGTTGAACCCCACGTGCTTCCTCTTGCCCCGGTTCTCTGCTACGTTCTGCTCCATTGTCCAGGTTGTTAATGAAGATGTTGGACAGTACTGGAGCCAGTATTGAGCCCCGGGGTACACCACTAGTGGCTCGTCTCCAAACAGAGTTTGTGGCACTGATCACAATTCCTCTGGACCCAGTTGTTCAGCTGGTTTTCAATCCACCTCACTGTCCATTTATCTAATCTGTATTTAGTCATCTTGTCTATGAAACTGATGAGATTAAGCTATGGGAGACAGTGTCAAAAGCTTTGCCAAAGCTGTCCACAACATCCACTACTGACCTCTCATCCACCAAGCTAGTCAGCTCATTCTGGAAAGCAATGCTGTTCCTCAAGTATGATTTCCCCTTCATAAATCCATGCAGATTATCACAATCACCTTCTCATCCTTCATGTGTTTGGAAACAGTTTCCAAGAGGATTTCCTCTATCGCACTGCCAGGGACTGAAGCGAGACTGGTTTGTAGTTCCCCAGATCTTCCTTCTTGAAGACAGGAGTGATATTTGCTTCTCTCTCAATCACCATGACCATTCATAAATAATCAATAGTGGCCTTGTAGTGCCATCAGCCAGCTCCACCTGCAATTGTGGATGCAACCTATCAGGCCCCACACACTTACAGAGCTGCGTCCTCCATCTGAAGCTGCCTAAGTGCGAGAGTCTGACAGCACAGTTACTTTAGTAGGTTCTGTGCCTTGTGATCATCATCTTTAAGGATGCGTATGCTGGACAGAGAAAGTTTGCTGGCCTCTTCTTTGTGCCTCTCTGCATGAACTGCTGTGCCAACCACTGCACATCTATCGGTTGCTTCTGGTATCGCAGCATCTGTAACTGCTGCGTTGCCTGGCTGTTAGATAGTCCTATTTCTGGCATGGGCTAAAAGGGTGCTCGACCCTCCCTCATCAGGGCTCAGCTAGAGCAAAGGCCGCAGACATCCCTTGATCAAGGGCAGATGACGGAGTTCACCAGGAGCTGCTGGAGCTACCCTCACCTAGCCTTGCCTGACAGCAACAGGCACCCTCAGTGTCCTCAGAGGTTTCCCAGAAGTGCCCAGAACCTCAAGAAGACAGCAAGAATGTCTGAGAGAAACAGAAACTGCTGTGTATGTCAGCTGCATGCTGAGCCTGGCTCTTCTATAGGTCAACTGAGAATGAAAAACGACCATTTCTAGATTTCACAGTACAGCTGCCTAACAACGTTGCTTTGATGCTTTGCATTACGAGACATTTTGGATTTCACTAAAATATTGTATTAAAAATTACATAATTTTCAGAAAAAGTAGTATTTATAAAAAACGCACAAGTTCAGGGAAAACCCCTGCTACAAAGATATCCAATGGAAATAAAGCATTAATTTGCAAAACCTTTGGAATTATGTTTTTGAAATATAAATTTCACTTCGCTGCATTTAACATAGTAAAGACAGAGTCTGGAAAACTCCATGCAGCCTGGAATTATAAATAGCAGAAATTTTTAAGTACAGCAACATGACAAAATTATTTGAAGACTTTAGAAAATTCTTTACATGGAGAGTTGAAGTACTTTAGTTGAATTTTCTCACAAATAAATGGCATGGTGATTTGATTATAGAGAAAATACTTTAAATATCTCTTTAATGTAAAGCAGACATTAAAAAACCTCAACAAAACAGTTGTTGAAGGCTTAAGCTACATGCCCAAGTGTAGAACAAAAAGCATGTTTTGAAATGTGGGATTGATTGACAAGAAACACTGGAACATGGAAATTAAGGATACTTGTGAAGTCTGTTATTGATGTCTTTCAGATCAAAACTGTACTTCCGTGAAAAATATACTTAAAGTGCAGGAATACTGAGAAAAATAATGAAGTCCTGCATAACACCAGAAGTTGGAAAGATAGTGTTGTTACCCTCTGTGGTTTAAATTCCATGCAATGTTAAGTTAGCACCCAATCTATTTTTTGTTGGATATTGTACCAGGGACTTAGATATCTGAGTAGCATCTAATTACCTTCTGAAGCTCCTGATGTCATTGTGAGCACTGGTGTAATAGTACCAAGTGGCTGCAGCAGTAACGTGCTGCTCTGAAAGCCTGAAGCCAACAAGTAGGACACAGAAAAAAATTATGTATGAAGGTAATACCCACAGAATGGTCTAGTGTCTCACATGCAGGAATGAAGAAAAGGGAATGAGTAGCTGTCTACTCCCAAAAAAGGCACTCCTTTAGGAAGGCCTCATGTCTAACATAAAACACACTTCACTAAAGATAGCAACATTAAAAAACAATTGTACTAGTCACCCGTGGTACAGCAAGGAGAAACTCTGGTCTTTTTGCAAGGACAGCAAAGGTCTGAGGACTCCTTGTGCCCACAGGAAAGAACAACCACTGGCTAATCCATGTGAGTGGAAGCGGGTACCATGACAAAAGGAGAAACATAAAGGCAGTACATGCTCTTACAAAATTTAACGAAGTTCACTCAAGAGATTGTCACAACAAAGACGACCTTTAAGTGAGTACTGTCTATGTCTCAGGTTGGTTGAAGAATCAGAAATAAGTTCACTGTATGGTCTCTGGATATGACCAGATTATCAAGTAGCCACGTTTCTTGTGCCATAACCATTACTTTCCTCTTCTCAATAACACTCTAAATAAGGATGCACCATGTATGATGACTCAATGAATATTTTTTTTTGGTAGAGTTACAACAAATGCTAAGTAGTTTCTTTTGTGTAGATACAGAAGCACAGCAGTAAATGGAAAGCCAATTGCTTCACTTGAGCTCACAACTCTGTTCCTCCTTTTTATTGCTCTGCAGAGGAAACAAGCTATGTAAGTCTGAAGACCATTATTTGTACTACCTCATCACTCAGGAAGGTTGCTCTCTTCTCCTGCACAAGCCAGCTATATGCAGAATGAGAAGACGTAACAAAGGAGATGAAAGGAAAAGGTGTCACACTAAATGGAGGAAGAATGGGAACGGAACTAACGAGTTTACATGTATAAACATAACCAATATGCTTGCTAAATGCTAGACTAGTAATGTGTTTGTTATTCAGAAAAGAAATATTTATGCATTTTGCTACTATACCAGTATGAAAGAAGTAATATGCGTAAGGATCCAGTTTTTATTTATCATTGCACTAGTTCTTCTCCACTTCTGCATTACTTAAAATTTTTATTGAGTGTGGATTTTTTTCTTAGGCAAAGCCAAAAAATAGAGCATGCATCTTGAAACAGGATCCCTGAATGCTGCACAGAGCTAGTCTAAGAGGTTTCAGGGTTTCACCACTCAGTCTTAATGATCTCCCTACAGCAAGTTGCTGTAAAAATACCACATTAGTGTACGGTGTTTTCTGCAAACTCTTTTGTCCTTTGGGATACCTGGAAAGCATTCAGGGAGACCAGCTTGGACAGGAGACATTTCACACACTTCTGTCAGCAAGTTCCACTGTTGGCTTATTTGCGTACCATCATTTAAACGTGTGAGAACCTAAACTCCTTGTTGGGTGGGAACAAGATTACAGCCCAGCATGACCATATAGTAGTAATGCAACGGATCACCAGGCCACAGAAACTAACATATTTATTATTTTAATAATCATGTATTGCTAAAATGATATGATGCAGTTGTATCTACAATGTATCCATTGGACAAATACTGTTACCACTTTATTTGAAATAATGAATTGATCTCCATTTGCTCTTGAAATAAGTACTGCACATTCATCACCTAATTCAGTGATGTAACTGTGCTTGTAAGCCAATTTCACATATATTTCAGTAGGTATTTTAAGGTTGGTATGACTTTGAACTAAAAATCTATGATTGAGTTCATCTTTATGTTAATTATAATTATACAATGATATGTAATTATTCTTATTCTAGTTCCATAATAATTATTATATGTATTTTTACCATGTATTTTTTGATGCAGATAGTTCCTGTGAGGTGAAAGAAATACTACTGCCCATACTTATTCCTCTTAATAAGGGTAAATTTGTCCTAGTTTCATAGAATCACAGAATCACTAAGGTTGGAAAGGACCTCCGAGATCATCAAGTCCAACCGTCAGCCTAACACCACCATGCCTACTAGATCATGTCCTGGAGTGTCATGTCTACACATTTTTTGAATGTCTCCAGGGACGGTGATTCAACCACCTCTCTGGGCAGTCCATTCCAATACCTCACTACTCTTTCCGTGAAGAAGTTTTTCCTAATATCCAACCTAAACCTCCCCGATGCAACTTGAGGCCATATAGCCAAAGTAGAGAGAGGGATGCCCACTCTGAGACAGGGTCCCACCTTTGGTATTTCTTAGAAGTTCTTAGATTAAACTCAGATCTTGGATGATACAACAAAATCCCACTTAAAAACATGTTGAAAATGAAAATGCATGGCTCAGGCCAGTTCAAAGAGGGAAGAAACCCACTGCATGGCTTTTTCTTCTCCCTTTTTATCTCATTTTGTATTGTTGCTTACCAAAGTCACCAGCTCTAACATGAGCCTTCTAGATGTCTCTCTGAGTTTTTGACAATACCACCATTAACACTGTTCATTTTCCTCAGTGTCTTAGATCTTGTTTTAATGTGTGCTCAGACTCTTTAACTTGCACACTTAATTCTCCTCTCAGGTCTCCATTAATCTAAGCCTAGTTTTCGAAAATGCTGCTTAGGTAGGTGGGAATTAAAACTTGAAATATGACAAGTACAATGCAAATAGAAAGTATAAAAAAAGTTCAGGTTCTCAACTTATGGCATCCAAATCGAATAGATCCTTTCAAATATTTTGGAATTTTTATTTATTTATTTTTTTTTTTCCCATAGAAATTGAGAATACCAGGTTGGACAGAACCTCAAGGATCATCTGGTCCAACCTTCCTTGGCAAAAGCTCTGTCTAGACAAAAGCACCATCTAGACCAGCACTCCGTCCAGCTGAATCTTAAAAGTGTTCAGTGTTGGGGAACCCACAAATTCCCTGGGGAGATTATTCCCATGGCTGATTGTTTTCATGAAAAATTATCCTCTTGCATCCAATCAGAATCTCCCTGGGAGTAACCAGCACCCATTGCCCCCTCTGTTTTCTAAATATGTTACAGTTTCTGCCTGCAAAAGGAGTGCAATAGCACCTTTAGATCTGAACAATACGTTGAAGAAAAATCATCAGTTGCACATTCAATATAATGCATTAATGTTCAAAAGACAGTCCAGGACAAAAATCAAGAACTTCATATAAATGTAAAAGATTCGGAGGATCTGCTGAAAGTATAACTGAAGAACGCGACATCTATAATTAAATACAAAGGAATATTTAATAGCCATTAGATGTGTATTGTCCTGTTTGTCATTAAACAGAACAGAGATCTTGTTATAAATAGTATATTATTATGTAATTAAATGTATTGAAAATGCAAATGCAGATGGGAGTTGAATTCAGACTGCAAACTATGTTATCAGTGCTTGGGCGGAGGTGGTCAGTAGAAAGAGTATTGTGAGCATCTCACTGGTAGAAAGATAAAGACAGATGCTGAGGCTCTACTGCCTGCTGTTCCCCTTGTTTGGCTCAAGGCAACTGTGTGCATGGCCAAGATTATAAAACAATCAGCACTCCTGTTTTTGTAGATTTTGGAGGAAGGCAGCAGTTGAATTTTATGTGCGAATAGGAAATGGCCGTGATACATGTATCAATCTCCTAACTCCCACCATAAAATGGGAAAAAAAAAAGTATCTCCAAATTAATTTATCCAGTATTATATATAATACAATGTATTAATTCTGAATCTTTGTCTCAAAAAAACCCAAACCCAAAGTTCAAAGAGTAATGTCTCTAAAACACAGCCATATTTCTAACTGTTCCTAAAGGAGAGCTAATAAACTATGTGTTTCTGCAGATTCAATACTCCACAGGAAAACAGACTAGAACAGGCTGGATCTCGATATCGATAGCTTTTCAGTATCCTGGATATTTAATTGCAGAACAGCAAGAGTCATAGTAATTACAAAATCTTTAATAGCAAATCCATGATACCATTTTTATATTCACCACGGCTTTTAATTCTCCTTTACTACATTGATTTTTTTTCTGAATGAGTTTTCTATCCTTACTGTGCAACTTAAATAACCTCAGCTTTCAAATTTTCATGTTCAGCTTAAGGGAAATTTAGTACTATTTTTATAGCTTAAAACACAATATAACACATAGCTTTGGGGCCTACACACCATTACTCATTTTGTTCAAGAACTGGTCTTCTGTTATTATTATTACTATTAGTGCAGTTATTAAACTAGCCTTTAATAATTCACTGTAGTTGACTAAGATCAATGATGAGTAGCACTAAATCTTTCCACTTCAGATAATTTAACTGAACGACTAAATATCACAATGCCTAAACAAACTAAGAATTATTGAGACCTAACTTCAAAACCACACACTTGGGCACTACTTAATTCATAAAAATATGGAAATGTCTGAGTCTGAATATTTTCCCAAACTTTTAGTAGCAGGCTAGATTATAAACTCTCAAAATGAAATTATTTCTTGAGAGACCACAATCATAAATATTCATCAGCTGTTCTCCTGAACTACCAAATTCAGTAAGCCAGGGAAAATGAAAACATAATGCAGAGAAACCCATCAGTCAATTACTTCTTCATATTAAAATTCTGAATAACCATCATGTTTTGGGCATAATATGTTTGGTTTTTGTTGATTTTTTTTTTTTACTTCTTTGTGTATACATGTTAGGCTCTGACACTTGCATCATGGTATCTACAACAAAACTTGGGTTACTAGTTCCGGTTTCTGTGAATACTTTAGATAATGACTCTAAATTTTTATTTTATATATCCTAGAGGTAGTAAGGTTCAGTCTACCCCCCACCCTCAATAAAATAAAAAATTCTGAACAACTGTGATACTATGTGATTTAAAATTACAGCAGAAACATGTTGCACAAATGACAATATCTACATCTGTGCTGCCAGTCATTAAACACACTTTAGATGGTTGAAATTGTTAAATCTCCTTCAACTGAAGAGAAACGTCAAATGTCAAAGCTCAGCTTGTCGTCAGCATGCTTCATACTCAGCTGCTACCTTGCCATTTTTTATTAGTGCTTAGAAAGAAGTCACACATCAAGGTCAGTTAGCACACTCACCAGTTGTTCACCAAGTTTACTCACCCTTTGACCTTCTTTGCCAGGTGGACCTTGGGGACCCTCCAGCCCTCGCAAACCCTGAAAATGCAAACATTAAACAAATATAACATTCAGTGTTATTTTCGCCCTCTGTTACTGAATACAAAAGAGCTAGATATCAAGACAACGCATTTATTTCTAGTAATAAAAATAGGTTATTCATAATAACCTCCTCCAGGATGCTGTTATATTCAGGTGCGAGAAAAAATGCAAACAATAATTAATAATCATATTCCTCCATATAAAGGCTGAATCATTTGGAAAAGAAGAGGTAAGTCAGCACTACTTAGGCATAGTTATATTTAACTACAAGTTTCCATGAAAAATTATTTATCTTGTTAAGTTAGAATACCATAAAAAAAGAAGAAAAAAGTTGTATTAAATGAATGGCAACTTACTTTACTACTCAAATTAGGCACTGAAGGGGGAGGGGAAAGGAAGGGAGGGCAGGGAAAGGGGACTAAATATAGCAGGCAGCCTTACGCTCGCTGCATTGTACGAACCAGCCCTGTACAGTTTCCTCTGCGTGCCTGGCTCGGCTTTTCCAAACCCTCCAGAGTCACTTGGCTCTTGCCTTCTCTCCTGCCCAGTCACCGGACCTTTGGGTGTGTTGAATATACCCTCGACTACTGAGCCTTCCTTCTTAACTCAGTGCAAGGATCCGCCTTGCAGTCACAGACAGAATCAGAGACTGTTTCCGAGGCTTTGGGGCTTTAATTTTATATCTGATTAATGCACGATACAATCACAAAGCCTTCAAATAACAGCTCTGTACTTAGAACAGTACCTCTCCCCTCCCTTTACTTTATGAGTCACCTTGGAACACATTTTTTTAAAAAATATATGACTTCAAGGAAGCTATCTAATTTCCATTACAGCAACAAGAAATATGAAATGAGTTCCCATGTAATCAGCAAAGACCACTGAACAGTTCTATTTTGTATAATTTAAAAAAAAAAAAGTCCTGAATATAATATTACATATTCTTACAGGGGTTCACAAATTAAAGCAGGTATGCTTAGTTTATTTAAGAGTTTGAAATAATAAAATATTAAATTCTTAACCATTTAAATTACTCAGACTCAGGTATTACGTCAACTTGAGTCATATCTTTGGTGAAATTCTGAATTCCTTATTTAGAATCAATTCTGCATATTTATTGCCCCAATAAGGGTAAACTGAGGCCCCCTATGAATAATGTTTTTGAAAGTGTCCAGATTTCCAGAAATTAATTTTAGAAGTTCATTTATTATCTCTAATTCCCAAGATAAACTTGAGAAAGTAAGTGGGCATGCCAAAGCTGCTAGCTCATATATCTTCAAGTGATGTTTTAAGTTGATTAGAATGAAGGCTGACTTTAATTTTAAATAAAAGTAGTCAACTCAAGAGTTCTTCTGTTACTATCACTGCTCTTCTTACAAACACTGAAGCCAGAAGAGTACCTCAGACATTAATTCGTTATAGGATATTTCTCCTTTCATTTCAGTTTATAATGTAAACAAGATAAGGTTTCGGATCTTCTACAAAACTGATTCACACCATTTCCATCTTTCCCTGAAAGTTTATGGATCTAGAATATGCACAACAATGTTGTGTCCAACAGATAAATCACAACAAGTCAATCACAGTGCAGTTATGGAGGTTATACACGCACAAACTCATAAAGCAGTATGTGACTACAAACTCTATGAACCTTCTCTCCTTTCTCCTCAAGGTAGTTTGGAAATTTGCAGACAACTCTATCTGTCCAACTGTTACCAATATTCTACCATTGCAGGGAAATTCTGGGAATTCAGGAAGAGGTGGAGTTTTGTTTTGTTACTATTTCATTTGTAGTGACAACTTTATGCAGGGGAATGAGGTGAAAACCTGTAACATCTGTTTTATGGAGGAGGAAATACTTAGCCTCACATAACTGTACAACAAGGCTCCAAAGGGACAAGAATTACACAAGAATGTAACTGCAAAATAATGATAATTAATAGCCAACATTTCTGTCTTAGACCTACTTTTATTCTTTTTCTTCTCTCTACAATATTATTGTCAAGAAAAAGGAACCAGATAAGGAGGTTTATCTTCGAGGAAAGGGAGGAGAGCAGCTCACAATTGGTAACTAGGCAGGGAGGACTACCCTGTACAAGGAGCCATATCCTGACATTGAAACTGAGGTAAAAGTTCACACTGACTTCAGTGGGATCTTCGGTTTACAAAGTGATAGGACAATATGGGCCATGTCAACTAACACGGCTGTAAAACTGTAATAACTTGGCAACGGTTATGACTTAGCAAAGCTATTCCTGTTCAGCATTCACTGAATGAGATCCTGGAAAAACATCCTAGGAAACCTGCAAGAAGAACGAAAAAGAAAATTTCTCAAAGTGAAATCTCTGTAAAGGGATAAATAAATCATCCCCTGTTAAAGCCCCAAACTTGGCAATGACTGTAAGAGTTTAGCACAGAAAAGAAGTATGTATTTGTAGGAAGGTTACTTAAGTATCTGCTTAAGTCTCATCCCTACTTAACTTCTGGAGATCAGATTCTCCACGCCCTCAAAGTGCAGAAGGCACAGCAGGCAGACAAATCCCACCAAAGGTGCCAGTCACCGCAGACAGAAAGGGGCAGAATATAGACTGCGTATACACATGCGGCCTCACAGGCTATGCCGCTGATTGGGTTAAAAACATTTGTGTCAGAAGGCAACCTATTTTACACGTACCATCTCCCCAGGTAAACAACATCCAAAGCAATTCAAATGATTCATTCTACGTCACACCAGTAGTCTGATACCCGCAAGAGGAGATGGGTATGGTGATGAGCAAAAGGAGGTGTAGGAACAGCACAAGGCAAAGCGAGATCTAAGAACGGCCTATTCCTGTGGCATCAGGCTGGAAATGGAAATGCCTCAAGTATTACCACGCAGCTTGGGGGAAAAAGTCACTAAGCTGGAGATGGGCTCAGGTGCATCTGAGATTCAGAAAATCAGTTACAATGAGCACAAACGCCTATGAAGAGAGATAAAACATGATGCCCAGGCAGGCATGAGAGGGTTGTACAAAATCTTAAAACAGTTAAGAACAGAAACTTGTGAATTCCTTTATAAGAGTTAAACCGTAAAGGAAAGTGTCAGTGAGGGAAAAGATGCTGGTTGTGAAGCTAGATAAAGAAAAAGCAAGCATGCTATGAAGCACAAGCTCACAGATACTTAAACAAAAAGATCATCAAAACTTGGACTAAGGTTTAGTCAAGGGAATAGAGGAAAAACAGCAGATGTAAAAAATTCTACAGTAGAATAAGTAAGCTTTTAAAAGATCTGGCACCTCCTTGAAAATATCTGTAGCAATTAACATTTTAATATGTAACAGTTAATATTTTTGGCAAGTAACAATGAATATAAGCTAATGAGAATTATTGAATTTGAGATGGTAGAAGAAAAATGTGTTTGAAAGTGACAGAAGAATCAACTAACAGTTCAGCCAGTTAAGTTGTTTTAAGTTTCACAAGCTACCGATCGAAAGTGTATTAGCTGGCATGTACCTGTCAGGAATCACTTATTACAGACAGTTTAAAATCCTGTTGTACGACCATACAGGTACAAAAGCATGCTAAAATGCCTGATACATCACAACAAGCATCCACAGAGACATGGTAGAGACTTGGTCCTTAAATCTGATAGCTCAGAGTAACTGCCTAAGAACACACTCTGAACAAAAGCGAAGCACTTATTGCGACATCTTGCTGAATTAAAACAAACAAAAAGAAACTTCCCCCCAAAAAATCCCAGCTGAAGTAGAAGAGTGAAGTTACAGTTGTTACTTGGATTACTTCCTCCAGAAGCTTATGGCCAATGTCAAATGCATATTTAA
This sequence comes from Psophia crepitans, assembly GCA_013399095.1. Classification (NCBI taxonomy): domain Eukaryota; kingdom Metazoa; phylum Chordata; class Aves; order Gruiformes; family Psophiidae; genus Psophia; species Psophia crepitans. The sequence goes on along the minus strand of VWZZ01006507.1, from coordinate 551,073 downwards.
CAAGAATTAGACAAGTAAGTGTATTTTTGGTATTCTGAAATTCTGGTTGCTTCAAAACATAGCATTTTGAAGCAGAAAGGTAGGCAGTTGGCTTATGCGCTTGTAGGTAGTGTTGCTGAAACAGATTCTGAGCACGGCAGCCTTTCCTTCTCAATCAAAGTCACAAATACAATATAAATACTAACAATAATAAGAAAAGTCTCATTAAGGCACAAAAATTACATCATTATAGACCTTTACAGAGTGGTTTTGTGTTCTATACATAACCTACTCTCATCCATTTTTTGTCTCACTATGAATTCCAGCAAACCTATAACCTCGATTTTTACGGAATAAATGCTACCAGAGAGGGAGAAAGTGCATGTATTTTAGTGAGACGAGTCAAGCAAAGACAGAGACAAAGCCTAAATTATGTATGCAGAAACACCTTGTAGTAATGTAAGAAGAGGTAATTTTCTTACTATTTGAATATGCAAGCTTTTATAATGATAAAACTTGCTACTTTAAAAAGACTCAGATATAATAGACATAATTCGGCTAAGCAATTTGGAAATGATATATTTATACACAGAAAGGTATAGCTTGACAAACAAAATCAACAGTAGAATTTGTTTTACAAGCAAACTGATGGGCAATTCCCACTGCAGGGGCTTGACCTAGTTCTCCAACACACAGTTCTCACCAGGATGAAGAAAAGCCGTCACACTGATGATCACACACCCATATAATGATCCCTCTGTAAAACCCACAAGTAGAGCAGCACAGAATCACACAAACGAACAGTCAGGTAAAAAGTGACTACGAATTTCCAGATTCCTGATGTAACACGTGTGGTGACGGTAAGCTGCAGCAGCCTGACTGGCTGGACAGAGTCACCCACGTTTGGCCCACAGAACGGACAGTGCACTGCTGTGGTTGCACCCCTGCAAGAATGCCCCAGCTAGGCAGGAAAACAGACAGGACACACCAAGATGCAGTTCAATTAAAGTTTAAATTCACCTACTTATCTGGACGTGTTACCAAATAACAACTTCTACTGCGCAGGTCGTGACTGCCACAGAGATCTAACCCATTCTAACCCATTCTGAGAGTATTTTCCTCTTTGGCCTGTTGTACCATATTGTTGTGAAATCTGTGGCTTCCTCGCATGTAAGAAGGGGCAACAAAGGAGCTAAAACATAAATACCTTCCCCAGAGTCAGGATGGCTACGGTGTTGGCACAGATACCTTCAAGCCAGCTTACTGGCTGCGACTGTCCTGCTGCCCTTCCTCGCAAACCCCAACAGGAGGGTGAGGAAGACAGAGATCTTAAAATACAACTACAATGTTTTCCTCTTCTTGTCTGCAAGACCATCACCATCCACACAGTAACAGACAGACACACCTTACTGTTACAAAATTTTGCTAAAAAGCAAAAAATGGCACAGGAAAATCACAGATGAATTACTAATTTCTTATTGTGAGGGAAATCAGACTGCCACTTATTTAATACTTGTATCTTCAGCATTTCCAAACATGACCCGGCCTCAATCCCATCCCTAGTGAAGTGAGTCAAGCTGGCAAGTTGCAGGATCTGTAGCCCATGTTTGGCCTGTCATTGCTCCTGCAGTAATCGTACTGTTTTGCTTCGTAGTGAAAAGTGGAACAGGCCAAGATTTTGCTTTCAAAACTGCTGCCAACCCATTTACTTCTGTGGGAAAGGAGGCAGCATTTAGCAGTAAGTATTTCAATCTGCCAGAAAACATAGTCAGCTACATTTTCATGATAATTTATTACTGAAGGAAACAGAAAATATGTTTCTCACTGATCTCATTATGTTTTGAGTTTGGTCATTCTGTATCTTTCTCCAGTAACTTGAAATCTACTTTGCTTCAGAGACAATTATTTCAAAGGGAAATCGGAAGAGAAATTTCACAGAAGTTCATGTTTTATGAACCTAGGACTTTTAATGGACACGGGCTTATTTACTAAGTAAAAAAAAACCAGTATCACTTAAAATCTTGAGGAGTAATTTGAAATCATTCTTTACATTGATGTATACTGCATGTGGGACTACTCTCAAATTATTCTTCTAATGAAGGACATCTAAATCACATTCATGCCACTTTAGCAGACTGCAAATTTTTTTTAAAAAAAATTTTCTGTGAGGCTGTGACATCAATTTTCACTTGTGCTTTAAGAATCAGTATTACTGCACAAAGATGGTAAAAAAACAGACTGAAACTACTAAACCCCCTAAAAGGATAATCTTAATAGGATCTGCTTACATACTTAAAAAGCGCTTTTAAAGAGAATATTTGCAAGTTATACTGAGAGAGTTAAAGATCACCATATCTCATGCAAAACAACTCAACAGTTCAGTGTTTTCATGAAATTAATACACCTCCATAAAAAAAGCTCAAGTAGATAAAATTCAGATTATTTTTTTAGAGGAATGTATATGAAAAGATTTAGAATGAAAATACAATTTTCTCTCTATTCTTTCTTCAGTTAACTAGAATTGCTCTCCCTTAGTTTATATCATTACATTAAAAGAAAGAGAGGATAATTTTAGTTGAGATGCTCATGCGGGTGTGTGTCGTCTTCTTAAGGGATACAAGTTCTTCAGATGGTTTAATCCTTCAGCATGAGACAAGAAAGGAATCATGTGCAGAAGTCAAGATAAGCAAAATCTGGCACATGATTTTTCAGGAAGAATCATCCAAAATCCTGCTGCCCATTACAACTGCAAGAACACTGGCATACCATAAGCCTCCTCTTTGGAGTTCCATATAAATGCCAAATAATTACACGATGATTGAAGTACTGCATCACATGAATTTGGGAAATTCCTAGGCAGCACTGGCGAAAGGGAATTTTAGCTTTACATGAATAACTGCTGAAGCTCCAAGGGAAAAGCTACATAACCTGTTGCTGACGTTTGTTTAGGGAGAGGAGAGCCAACAGTGATGGTGGTGTCGTGGTTTTACTCCAGCCGTTGGCTGGGCACCACATAAACATGCGCTCAGACCCCTCACTTAGAAAAGGGGGAGAGAATTGGAAGAGTGAAAGTGAGAAAATTCATGGGTTCAGATACAAGAGTTTAATAAGTGAAGCAAAAGCCGCGTGCACAAGCAAAGCAAAACAAGGAATTAATTCACTGCTCCCCATGGCAGGCAGGGGTTCAGCCATCCCCAGGACAGCAGGGCTCCATCACGCGTAATGGTTACTTGGGAAGACAAACGCCATCACTCCGAATGCTGCTGCCCCCCCTTCTTCTTCCTCCCAAGCCCCTTATAAACCGAGCATGACGTCATATGGTATGGAATACCCCTTTGGTCAGTTTGGGTCAGGTGTTCTGTCTGTCCCCTCCCAACTCCTTGTGCACCCCCAGCCATCCCACCGGCGGGGCGGTGCGAGAAGCAGAAAAGTCCTTGGCTCTGTGTAAACATCGCCCAACAACAGCAAAAACATCTCCACTATCACCACTGCTTCCAGCACAAATCCAAAACACAGCCCCATACTGACTTTCTTGAAGAAAATTAACTCTCTCTCAGCTGAAACCAGGACATGGAGCTTGCCTGGGCCCGAATCTGCAGCTTCCTCCTGCAGCCGCCTCCGCGCTGCACTTGTCCCCCAGCTTCCTTCGGCTCAATTTAACCAGACCTAGGAGGCAGCATTCCAACTATCTGTTTAGTAAGCAAGTCTTGGGGACTTCTGTCTGTGACCGACTTAAGCCTCGGCTTCTGCGTAAACACTTGGTGCCATCTGGATGACTATTTTATAACTCCTGAAAGGGATAGGTTCGCAGGAACGTACGGACGGACGCTCATTTTCCTCAGGAACTAAAAGCAGCGTATCGAGTGTCAAGAGGAATAGTTATCATATATTTTACAAGAGATGGCTGCGCTACCTTCCCTCACCTGTCACTCTTCTGACATGGCACGCACAGGCTTAAGCTGGGGAAACCAGAGCGGGCGAGTTGTGGAGCCAGCTGTGCCCCTGCAGAAAACAGTCCCCAGCTTCTGCTGCTAAATTCCACATTTTGACAAAACCGCACAACGGAGCGGTTTAATCCCTCCTGTTTATTCCGTGAAGGGTACTTGGCTACAGTAAAATTTATCAGGGAACTTAAACTTTTAAAGACTAAACATATCTCTGCATAAAGTGGGCAGATTTAGAGAGAAAAACTCAAAATGTATTCCCAGCTTGCATCATAAGACATTCGAAAAGTACTAAAGAAGGGAGACATCTAGTACTTACAGAGCAATTCAGAAAGTTAACATACTGGAGAAATTAAAGACAGCATAAGGGAAGGATGAGAATCAGTCCTAACTTCAGACTACTCCCATAAAACTACCAGCATAACTAAGGAAACAAAATAAATATATCTCGACTTGTGTAGTGTTAACTGATTCCATGGAAACATACAAAAACTTTAAATCCTTACTAAAAGTGCTTAGATATGCACATATATGTTGAAGTTAGTGATCTGAGCCACTAAAATGTATTTGTATGAATAATGCAAGAATCAAACAAATATACTTACAACTACTGAAATTACTAACTTCAGTAAGTTTCTATACAGAGTCTATAATTTTTTCTTTTTTTTTTAGCTTAGCATATTTGTCATTGCAATACTGTTTCTTTTTTCCCCCTCAAATTCATCATGCAAGAATTATGACATTGTATTAAAAAGACTTTCCGTACCTGCCTTAGAGACACATGGGCTACAGTTCCAATCCTAACCTTACTAACTGCAGAAACGTATAGTGAGGCATACACTTAATTTCTTTCTGAATCCTCTGCTATCGTTGCAAGTGAGAAGTTTTGTTACACGTGCATGCCTCGGGATTTTGGCAGAGATTTTCTGTTAATGGACAGCAAAAAGGAATATTGAGTGCTCTATATTTTTTTCCAGGGCAATGCACTTTCTGATCTATGAAATTTCCATTTCAAATTGATAAAATAATTTTTGCATCTTAAAAAGCAATGCTATTATTTCCCCTCTTTTGCAGTTTGGGATATACTTATTCACCACATACTGACTCCAAGTATCCCTTGTTCCTTAGAGAGACTATAATGGCTATAGCCTCTCAGTTGAACACTTTTAAAAGTACAGCTTTTTCCTCTAAGTACAACTAACTGCATTCTTGTCTGCAATTTTTTTTTCATGTAGGAGGGTAGAGCACACTTACTGAGCAGCAGGGGGTTTACTACATCTCAGGGATGCCCGAACCCTTTCAGACACAGAATCACTGACACCTTGTAGACTTTCACAGGTACCAACAGCAAAAATGAAAAAACAAGAGTTCCTACTACTTGCTGTTACATGCTTCTGTAGATCACCAGTGGACAACCCTCCAGGGACTGAAGGACCACAAACCGGCTGTTTGGGTGGGAACAACTGCAGGGAGGCAGTCTCAGCTTTTGGCCACCTTCACACTCCCTGTGCTCAGGACAGGACCATGGCACAGACCCGCGCAAGGGGAAAATGCTCTGGCTCTGCACAACGCTGCTGATGCTCTGGTTTATACTGAGACTAGCCTATAGGGTTGACTTTATCCAGTTTAATCCACTGGAGTATGAACTCCTATGGCAATATACAGGAATGGAAGAGCTGCACAGTGCAGCAGAGCTCTGTGATGCCATCATTTCGCACCTGTGTCTACGCAATTGCACTGGGGCAGAAGGTCGATGACCCTGGTACAGCCTTCCAGTTCAAGCAAAACCAAGTCCTCTGAATATTCCCTCCTTGCCCAAATGCATTTTGGAGTTAGCTCTAATGGTGTGTCATTATTTTCACTCCTCTTCCCTCTCCACCCCCCTGCGTAATAATTCATTTTGCATTTTGACAAAAAGAAATAAATCAGTTCTGCAGTAGGAAAAACTAAAAATTATTATCAGTACAGGATAAATGTGTGTCATTATGCATGAGTCCCAAATGAATGGAACCTTTTAAAACGCTCTTTTAACAGGGTTCATAACTGAAACACTGATGTCACGTTTTGGCTGCAAGAGCATGGATGGTCCTGACATAGTAAGTTCTCATTCAGTAACACATGAAGCTTGATATTATCTGACCTACTACTTATTCACAGCAAGATATGACATCTTCCTTTCGTGACTATATATCATAAGAGTCACGGCCGCACAGAAGTCACAGAAATAAAACAACTCTGAAGACTGGATTTTCCCCCAGCCACCACCATTCATATCATTCATCATCTTTCAGTCCGTGCCAACAGAAACGCGTGACTATTTACAGCGGTGGAGAGAAAAAGACTTCCTGCTGGGCCGTATATTCCTGCAGTGTTGTAATCTGTCTTCAAGCTGCTAAACCAATTCACACTCACTCTTGTGTCTTCTCTCAGTTCCCAGCTACACAAAAAAATGTTTCAGTCCGTCAGTCAGTAACATCCCTCTGAAGACTCATGTCTGCTTTCCTAAAATTCAAATGTTGCCCTCTAAAAAGTGTGAAGATGACCATCAGTGGATGTACCAACGCAGAGACATCATCTTGCTATGGCTGAATCAACTGAACTGAAACATTTGCACCGCATTTTATAATCAAAGAAATGCAAGTCTTTGACAGTTCGTTTTATCAAAGTGAATCACTTAAGCTACAGAAGGAGTAAGTTCAGTCAATTTGAAAGCAGCTTCTGATTTTCGATATCACGCTACTAACCTCTGAGTATAACTCTTAGGAAAGCTATATGTCTGCAACTGCAACTGAAGACAATGAATGCATCCAAACCAGGCCTAACATATTCAGGTGCTAATATCAGAATAGATGTAGTCATTTTTCCATCATTTACACAAGAAATACTCAAAAGGACCATAGCATAGGTCCTACAGCATACAGAAAATAGGCATCAATTCTTTTTCCTGTGTCTTATCTTCAGAAGTATCCTATTTTTATTTCAGTGACCCCTTCAAGGCCTGTAAGAATCTATCTGAAGCAAGATCTACTCCAATTCATCTACTGCAGTGTCAACCCTAGAATCAAGGCTGTGTAATAAAAATATTTCACCGTTAACTCTTTCAACACACATTTTGACTGTATATTCCAGAGCTGAAGGACTAATCATCACCATTTACCTCCAGGAAGACATGAACTATAGCAAACAGATATTGATCGTCATGTCTGACCTCACTGCTCTTTTTTGCAGGTAAATCACAGGAAAGGGAATGAATGAATTAGTGACAAAATTTGCAACTTCCTGAGTCTGGTACACAGACTTTTTCTATAATGAAAGACACCTGCCTGCTTTTTTTCCTCTGAGAACTGCAGAAACTGTAAAAACCTCTAAATTATTGAAATATAATTCTTCGTAAACACTTAACAAGTGGTTTTCCATTATTATAATGTTACATTTCTTTTTCCTTTCCAGTCTGTGTTTGTTATGCATATCTGTTTATTATGTAAGATAAAAAGACTGTATAGATGTCAAGACCATGGCACATAACTCTGCAAGTGTTTGAATGGACAATTTACTAAACAATTTACTGTGTGAAAAGAAGTTTTCAACCTTTTTGTCTGGACAGAAAATTCTTCATACCGAAGTATATGTTGTTCTCAATATTATTAGACATGTCCAATCACTAAAATTTAAATGAACTATAATTAAGCCAATACTGAAATTATTTATTTATTTTTCTTATTGGTAGCCGCATTATTGTGTAATGCAAGGAACCAGAAACATATGACCCTGTGCTGATTTTGGCTGGGATAAGAGTTAATTTTCTTCACAGTAGCTGGTATGGGGCTGTGTTTTGGATTTGTGCTGAAAACAGTGTTGATAACACAAGGATGTTTTTGTTGCTGCTGAGCAGTGCTTACACAGAGCCAAGGCCTTTTCTGCTTCTCGCACCACCTCACCAGCGAGCAGGCTGGGGGTGCACAAGGAGGGGACACAGCCGGGACAGCTGACCCCAACTGACCCAAGGGATATTCCATACCATATGACGTCAGGCTCAGTTTATAAGGGGGTTTGGGAAGAGGAAGGGGGGTGGGGGTAGTATTCGGAGTGATGACGTTTGTGTTCCCAAGTAACCATTACGCATGACGGAGCCCTGCTGTCCTGGGGATGGCAGAACACCTGTCTGCCCATGGGAAGTGGGGAATGAATTCCTTGTTTTGCTCTGCTTGTGCGCATGGCTTTTGCTTTACCCATTAAACTGTCTTTACCTCAACCCACAAGTTTCCTCTTTCACTCTTCTGATTCTTTCCTCCATCCCATCAGCGTGGAGCGAGTAAGGGCCTGCATGGTGTTTAGCTGCCAGCCAGGGCTAAACCACGACAGATGTGTTTGATAAAAGACAATGGTCTATGCTGTTGTAGTACTAAAAAATGGAGTGAGCACAGGTATGTGAGTGTGTGTGTGATCAACAGTGAATTTCAAGCTGGACTGGCTGGCAAGTAAGTGAAATGACCTGGAAGCCAGGGGAGTATATACAAGTGTGCACACGTGTGTTTTTCAACAGGTGTCTGTGAGCGAGCAGGTCTGTACCAGCAACCGGAGTAGGGTCCATTGAATGTCCAGGTGCCTGTAACCGGAGACACCAGGAGCAGGGGCACCTACTGGTTCGGCTGTGTGTCAGCTCAGCTGCTAGTGGGGTGCGCACTGTCTATATGTATCCACTGCCCAGTACCAGACCAGCTGCAGCAGCAGCCAGAAGGGGTAATAGGATGAAGCTGTTAGTGCCGCTTGTATTTGTGGGAGTGCCGAGTGTGTCCATCTGGCCACAGACGTGTCTATATGTGTGTTTGTGTGCCTATTGGGAATGCACGCTCAGCCTCACTACCAGCTGGACCTGAGGGCGAGGAGCTGTGGCAGCCTCACACCTCTCTGGCTGACGGATGCCTCCTCACATCCTTAACTTTCTGAAAATTGGGTCCTGTGTGTCAAATTTCACCATACGCATGCTCTATATATAAAATACTCTTTTGTACTTATGGCATTGCACTCAAAACTAAGAACTTAATAAAATAACCTGACTAGAGAATATTTACAATATTTTAAAAAGTATTAATTAGTTTTGCAAGCTTTTACTGAAAAAAAGTTTTTCACTAAAAATGACAAGGAAATTCTTTCACTTTAACCAGCCTACACTATCTAAGCACAGACACCCCAACCCATCCCCGCCCCCAATATTCTTGTTAGCATTTAGTGGGAAACAAGATGTTTTAGATATGCCTATTTTCTTTATATTGAAAAAAAAATTCCCTTTTCCCTGCTTCACAATTCATATAGAATAGTCATATAGTCCCTCTAAAGAGAGGGACTTGGCTCTTAAAATTAATAATGAAAGTATTTCCATTGCAAATAAGTTAAAACCTGGAACATTTCTTAGTGATTTCCTTTTGTCTGTTTTTGTTTTAAGTGTACTTACACTCCAGGCAGTTGGTCCTGGAGGTCCCGCATCTCCCTAGTTAAAACAAGAGAGTAAATAAATCAGCAATTTCTTTAGTCACACATTTTTAACCTCTAGGCATTTTAGAGGATATGCACCACTGCAGAAGTAAATTCAGTATAATGATCAAACACGCTCTGATTATGAAAATATATGAGTAAAGCAATATTCCTTTTCAGTAATGGCATAGATGTACACAGTTCATCACAGGTTAAACAGAAAAAGATTGCAGGCCTCTGCATAATGAATCCCAACTGTAAAAAAAGCAATCCTTCAAAACATATTTGCATATATTAAATTACAAGCTGCAGCTTACATGCACAGGGTGGCCACCGAAACCAGTGTGACAGCTCATGTATGTGAAGACATCTGACTGTGTAAAATGTTCACAGAATTAGGTCGCTGAGGTATGTATCAGGCTGTAAGACCTTCAGGTTCAGTCCATGGGAGCGAATCAGAGCACCCAGACAGCAATTCAGAAAATTGAATTCAGGTTCCTGCTCTGAATTCCTTTCCAGATTTGTTGTGATAAAATAGTACTTGTCTTCTGTATTTACATTTAGTCTGTATTCACATTCTTCAACCCTTAAGCTACACGACTGGCAGCAGTGGGTGTTTGGCACACATAGTTAAGGCAAGGTGTCCAATATTAAAGAAATGCCATGCATGCTCACATACACATACAACTTAACAGATAAAAAAAGTACCTTTTCTCCTTTAGGACCAGCCACACCAGGACTACCAGAGTCACCTTTTAGTCCCTGGGCAAAGAAGAAAAACACGTATTTGTTGACGTGTGTGGAAAGCGTGGGACAAAATCCTGCAGTGCTGTGAATTAGTATACACCAACCAACTCAGCCTTAAAATATTATCACATTATTAGTACTACTAGCTCATAATTCTTTATTTTCATTATTTTGCGAACAGAGAAACATCTATCAAAGACTGCATGTATCTGCAAATCATAATTAAATGTACAAAGCCAAACTATTTCATAGAATCATAGAATCCCTAAGGTTGGAAAGGACCTCCAAGATCATTATGTCCAACCGTCAATTTACTTGATTGCACCACATTATGGCAAATAGCACATAGAAACACAACGTTCCTTTGTGGTTTGTTCTGGTTTCAGCTGAGACGGAGTTAACTTTCTTCCTAGTAGGTGGCACAGTGCTGTGGTTTAGATTTAGGATGCGAATAATGTTGATAACACACTGATGTTTTAGTTGTTGCCAAGCAGTCAGGGACTTTTCAGCTTCTCATACTGCCCTGCCAACAGGAAGGCAGGGGGTGCACAAGAATCTGGGAGGTGACACAGCCAGGAGAGCTGATCCAGACTGGCCAAAGGGATATTCCATACCATCTGATGTCATTCACTGTATGGAACTGGGGGTTAGCTGGGAGATGGCGTTGTTTAGGAACTAGCTGAGCATCAGCTTCGGGTGGTGAGCAATTGTGCTGTGCAACACTTGGTTTGTATATTCTTTATTATTATTATTACTATTATTATTATTATTATCTTCCTTTTCTGTCCTATTAAACTGTCTTTACCTCATCCCACAAGTTTTATCATGTTTTCTCCTTTTCAGTTCTCTCCCTCATTGCACTGCAAGAGAGAGTAAGTGAGGGGCTGCGTAGTGCTTAGCTGCTGGCTGGGGTTAAACCACAACAATCATTTTCGGTGCCCAACGTGGGGCACAAAGAGTTGAGATAATGACAGATCTGAACACATCATGTTAAAACAAATTTGTAGTAAGCATTCATTATTTTACTTCAATTGTAGCTGGTCACAATGTTGTATTATGTGTTCACATGACTGTTTGAAGTAATTCCTTACTTGCATTACGTATTCCCTAGGGTGCTGTTTATCATCTGTGGGAGCTGGAGGTTCACCAGTGTTTGAAAACGCAATTAGAGAAATAATTGAATCCTTCATATCTCCCTCCTCAGTTCTGCCTTCAGCTGGAGAAGCATATAACACTGCCTAGTCTTACACATTATATACGCAGCAATTTCACAATCACAGAATCATAGAATGGTTTGGGTTGGAAGGGAACTTTAAAGCTCACCTAGTCCAATCCCTCTGCAACGAGCAGGGACATCCTCAACTAGATCAGATTGCTCACAGCCCCATCCAACCTGACCTTGAATGTTTCCAGGGATGGGGCATCCACAACCTCTCTGGGCACCCTGTTCCAGCATTTCACCATCCTCATCACACAAAATTTCCTTCTTACATCTAGCCTGAATATACCCTCTACAATATCACCAATACAGCTCTTCCACTAACATGTCTTGCCAGAAGACCTAAAAAAAAAAAAATCTTTCGCACTCAGCATATAGTCTTTGTTGTCTTGCCGCTGCAAAACACATAGAAAAGCGAGAGGTTTTGAAATATGCCCAGCAACTCCAAGCTATTCCGCAGTTACAAGAATTAAGTAAGAACTTAATTCTGATGCTGGACCAACCTACCAGGAACTCCTTTTCGTTTAAGCCAAGAGATTTGCCTTGTGCCTTACCTCTGATCACTGCTTTAGAGGCATGCGACAGGACAGCACGTACACTGTAAGTCAGAGACAGCTCCAGAGGTTCAAAGCTTTTACTTAGGAACCAAATGGCAATAAGGTAGGCAATATGGGACCAAATCATAATGAGACACTCCACAAGTAGGCCACTGTGGTTATTACTATGGAGGTTAAAGAGGTCGAGGACAGAAAAGATTCATCTACGTCTGAATTAGGGTTTCCTAACTTCAGTTCTTCCCAGCTCCCTTTTTGCCCTTGCAAACTCTCTTCCTCAGTTTGCAATAATTGGAAAGATAGAGACAACTGGCACGAAAATGATAAGCAACATCTGTGCCTTGGTGGGTACAGAAACATTAAATCAGTGAGTGTTCTAAATACTGCGTATTTGTGCAACTTCACTTCCTGCTAAAATTACATTAATTCACCATCTGGAAGGAACATCATTTAGAACTATATGAGCATTTAAGTACCCACTTTGGATTAAATTTGTGGTTGTTGTAAATACCCCTGATTTAGCTTTGATTTGTCCTTTATTAAGCTTGCCAAATATGTAAAAGTTAAATCAGAAGTAGTTTTGCTGTTTGAACTTAAAAATGTAATAGGCAGATGGATTCAAAAACCAAGCCAAAAAATTGCTTTCTTTTTACAATCTGCATATTTATGACATAGTTTTAATATTGCCTCCATTTATTACATTTTAGTTTTCACCTCCCTCTGAAAGACTGCATAAAGCACAACCATTTCGTATTCTAAAAGCCATTTCAGGGGTTTTTCAGGTATGCAAACTGTACGGATCTGGTTCAAAATCAATATTAATGCATCAGCAGTGGAACAATAGGTTTGACTTTAGAGAATCAGCTCTTAGGCCCTATATTAACAGAAAAGATTAAAAAAAAATCTGCAACACAGCGATATGTGTCTGTACTGAGTAGAAAAGACAACTGCAGATGAAAGATACTGAACTCAAGCCATGCACCAACAAACTACAAACCTTGTTTTTTCCTGGTTGGTGTGTTTGAAGCTTTTAGTAGTGTTCCTGCAGTGCACCTCGGTGAGGTATACAGTTTGACAGCTAATGCAGAGAGGATGACCACAGAGGTCAACCTCATGTAAAAAGGACAAGGGGAAACTACATACACTACAACAAGCCTTGCAGTGTTTGAAGCAGGATTTCTGAGTACCCAGGGAAGTTTTTATACAATATATTGATTTAAAAATACTTGAATTTGCTTTCCTCTGCAGTTTATAAACCCAAGAAAAAAAAATATAGTATCAGAAAAAAAAATTGCTTAAAAGATTATCCCATTAGAAGTATTTCTGGTTCTTCTAGACATTGCATATCTTTAAAAAATATTAACTTAATAAGTCAAATGAATGCTTGCAAAAACACACCTGGTACTGTACCATGCCTATTCTTCCCTACAGCCACCCTTTTAAAACTGCTGAGAGGTTTAGCTGCTGCTGACTGTCTCTGAAATGAGATCAGAAGAATTCCTGTGCTTAGTCAAATCTGTAGCCCCTTGTAGCACCATGCAGTACAGTATCCTGTCTCTGGCAGAGACCAGAACAGGATGCTTCAGTTAAATGGATGTGGTTATCTAAACAGATATAATTTGGATGATTTTAGATTAAGTTTTAAATTAGAAAAGCTCGTTTTCTGCAATATTTGAGGAGAACAAGGTCAGCTTTGAAAAGAACAAACTAATTTCTATTGATCTAAGGAGCTTGTTATCAGATTTGCCAGAAATTCAAGAACTGAATAAAAATCCCAGCAGCTCTCATAACATTGGGTAAATGAATTACTGAATTCTATCCCACTCTAATTCTAGCTTTTTGGGAGCAATATAATAATACACATTTGTGAGTTCATGAACAGTCTTCAGCTGGTACTTTTTCTTCTCTATAAGGATTACTGCTTGGTCTTTTTACGGGCCAGAATAAACTTACTGTATGGTTCCTCTATGGAACCATCTGGACAAAATATAAAGTAAATGTTAGGATACGCATGCAGGAAGCCAACCCAAGGCTAACAAGGCAACAAAGTGAGAAAGGGCAGACGGGAGATACGCTTTTTATATGTATGTTTACATATATCTATATAAACCAAACAAGACAGGTATTACTGTAACACAATTGCTGATGAAGGGAGAAATTACTGGAACAAGTGTTATCACAAATACCAAAAGGGTGTCAAGTCAGCAAAACTGGGGCCAATGGGGGAAAGATTAAACGAGAGGCAGGCTTTTCTGCTTGGAAGGGGATGATGATGGTATTTCTTCTGGTGGAAGGAATTTAAAGGTGACTAAAGAACTAAGCACTGTTTATGGTTTCAGTCATGCGGGTAAGATCAGAACAGTCAAGGGTATTATAAGAGAGGGAACCGAACAACATTTTCTCCTAAGCCAATTCTTTTGTGTCAACACGATGATCCACAAACTGATACTGCTACCATCACTACCAAAGCGGACAGAAAATGAATTGAACCGAGGATTCATAGTTCGCTGCTTGTGCTGGGAAATCACATCCTACATGCTTGTAGTGTCTGAGGAACTGCCCCAGGAAGGAATCCTATCCCATCAGGGTACATCTAACCTGCCCACCAGCAACAACCTGAATCAAGTTCTGAGGTGAGAACACACCTTCTGAGAGTTTTCCCATATAACCTATAGGGGTTATATTAAAAGGGAAACATGTTGGTGCTTGCACAGGATGGAGAAAAGCATCCTGTAATTTAAAGAAGTCACTGCTGTAAATTAGGTTTTCTTGCAGACTTGTCTGTTGCTTTTAACCTTGACACTGTGATGTTCAGCTGGGTTTAAAAGCCACACAAGGGATTTGTAAGGATTTAATGAGCAGACACCTCTCTGGCTGAGGCCAACTGGCTGGCAATCCCTGTGATAAAAACTCTGCGGCCTCTAAAGAGGAAGATTTGAATGACAGGTCAGGGGCGTTTGAGGAAAACTTTCAGCAGTAGACTGACAATGAGTTGATCTGGGAACAAACACAGAAGCATCAAAAAAGCTAGGGTAAAGAGACACAGCTTAGTGGAAAGCTCTTACAGATCTGCCAGAGTTTCTAAGCCTTATGCTGCCTGACAGCAGGCAACTGGACTGAGGGGGTTCCATATGGACTGGAGACCAGAGGGACCAAGGGCATCAGGAGCCAGGATCCTGCATAACATCTTGAAGACAGACTACTAAGATGAAGAGACAGGTATCAGCCACCATGCAAACCTCACCAGGAGGGTTACAAGGCAGGGCCTACAGCCTTTTCTCAGCTGTCATCAGTTCCTTACTTAGAATCATAGGATCATTCTGGTTGGAAAAAACCCTTAAGATCTCAGAGTCCAACCACTAAACCGTGTCCCTAAGCACCGCAGCTGGGAAATATCCGAGAAGTGCATTAACCTTTTAACCTGAGACAAAATGTTTTGATCAGGGAAGTCTGAAAAAGAGTATCAAAATAACGGAATTGTTAGCTTTGCGTGAAGCTATAAGAAAACTCTTTCTAGAGTTCAGGATCGCTAGCAAAATTTTTAAGTGTTCTCTCCAGCTAAAACATACTTTTTGTGCCCTAATGCTTTCCTTGATGAATTCTGATTTAACATGCTCTAGCAGGTTCACTGAGGCCTGACAAAACGGTATCATACTCTGAAAATTTGCTCAGAGCGACAGCAAGCAGCAGCCAGTGATCATACATCGTCACAGAAAAAGGATGAAACAGGTAAAAAGTACCAGCAGCTGATGACAGATGCTCTTCCCAATGATAAAATACAAAGAACAGCAGGACTCCAACCAGAGGACTCCACCAGCTCCTGCAGCAGCCAAGCGTAGCCCACTGGAAATGCGCCTATTTGCGCAGCACACACTACAGTGCATGCATGTGGCAATGAAAAATACTGCAAGACTGGCATAATCTTTTGAGAAGAACAGGGTTTTCACTCTAAAAGATAACTGTTTGTAAAAAATTATTTACAGTTCCCTGGTCTGTTAATCTGGTTCAATAGGCATCAGGTTAAAATCTCCTAGAACACCACATATTATCTAAAGTACTGGAAATACAGTGAACAATCCAACACACTAAACAACAATGTGCAACCAAATTATTATAGATCAAATTAACAATCTCTACCAAATAATAAAACTTGGAAATACTCTAATGAGTAAAACAATAGACCTACACTTTCTCCACAGAACAGCCTTAAAATGTAAGTTAAAACATCAGCCTCAGATTCAGCTGTGCAACACCAAGCTGCATATAGAATCATAGGATGGTTAAGGTTGGAAGGGACCACAAGGATCATCTGGTTCCAACCCCCCTGTCATGGGCAGGGAGACCCTCCACTAGACCAGGTTTCCCAAAGCCCCATCCAACCTGGTCTTGAACACTTCCAGGGATGAGGCCTCCACAGCTTCTCTGGGCAGCCTGTTCCAGTGCCTCACCACCCTCACAGGGAAGAATTCCTTTCTAATGTACAATCTAATTCTTCCCTCTTAGTTTAAACCCATTACCCCTTGTCCTATCACTACACTCCCTAAGAAACAGCCCCTCACCAGCTTTCCTGTAGACCCCCTTTAGGTACTGGAAGGCTGCAATTAGGTCTTCCCAGAGCCTTCTTTTCTCCAGGCTGAACAATCCCAGCTCCCTCA
Source organism: Psophia crepitans (assembly GCA_013399095.1). NCBI lineage: Eukaryota > Metazoa > Chordata > Aves > Gruiformes > Psophiidae > Psophia > Psophia crepitans. The sequence goes on along the minus strand of VWZZ01006507.1, from coordinate 534,503 downwards.
GCCTGTCCTCAGGAGAGGTGCTCCAGCCCTCTGATGAGCTTTGTGGCCCTCCTCTGGTCTTGCTCCAGCAGCTCCATGTCTATATGTTGGGATAACTTTTCTAATTTAGCCAAGTCTTTGTCAAACTCCATAAAACATACTATTTTTGAAGTTGTGCATCATGTACTTTTAGTTATTGCCATTGCTCTTTTTTCATTAATGTCGTTCAAAAACTTCAAATCGCTACACTACTAGAATTTTCTGGATTATGAGTGATGCCTACTATCTCCTTATACTTTTGTTCCTAATACCATCCTCAAACTCTAGCTATAACTAAATATCATTACTAACTTCATACTTTCAAGCAATAGGATTCTTCCCTTCCTATCCAAGTATTTCCTTACAATGCTAATACTAAATGAGTTCAAGATTAGAGACAGGCCAGGAGGCTGTGAAGGTAAATGACTGTTGCTATCATATCAAGCCACTGGATCCTTTTAAAAATGTTCATACTACTGTTCCCTTTTCCCCATTCATAAAAACAAAAAGGTCCAATATGTTTTCCATCTTTCCATTGAAAACCTGGGATTTTTTTTCTTTGTACTTCAGAGGTCCATCCTTTCACATCAGGTATGTAAAGAATAACAATATTTTATGTAGGAAAGCCTTTAAATAGTCATTTAGGATACCACTTTTCTCACCAGGAGAAAAAAAAAATAAATTAGTCAATCACTTGTCTTAATGCTGTCGAGATTATACACTAGATTTTAATTTCAGATTATTTTTTTTTTTACACTTTCCTCTTTTATTACAATTTACAAGAGAGAGACTCTTCCTCTGGCTATGCATGACACAGGCTGATAGATATAAATGAAACCAGCAAGTTTTATCACTTTTGCTGAAGGATTTAATTTCTGTCAACAAAGCATTAATTGGTAGTATCCCTTGGTAGTCGCTGCCTACCTGCATCATCGATAGAGAAAATGACGTGATTCCAAAAAGAGTCTAAAACTTTCAGTGATAACAATTTTCTTTCCATTTCAGTTCAACGAAGAAGTGTATGAATATAACATAGATTTTACTCCACAGATAGATTCAGGAATATTTGTATTGCAAATTTTTCCATATTCCATATGGGATATGAGTATGATGGAGAAGAAACTGTATTTATCAGGATTTCTTTCAGTGTGTCTATGAAACTCCACTTGTTACAGCAATACAAATGACAGCATTAGTAATGTCAAGTGGCTAAAAAAATCTCTAGTGACAGGACAAGGGGAAATGGCTGCAAGTTGCGCCAGGGAAGGTTCAGGTTGGAGATGAGGAGAAAATTCTTCTGGGAAAGGGTGGTCGGGCATTGGAAGGGGTTGCCCAGGGAGGTGGTGGAGTCACCATCCCTGAGGGTGTTTAAGGAAAGGTTAGATGTGGTACTTAGGGACGTGGTTTAGTGGGTAATAGGTGGTGGGGGGATGGTTGGACTAGATGATCCTTGAGGTCACTTCCAACCTTAATGATTCTATTCTATTCTATTCTATTCTAACAGAAATACTACTCAAACAAATGGGCTGTTTATATTATAAGGCAAATACCTGCTTACAGATGTAATGTGAACACACACCACAGGAGAACCACACTAGTAATATATTAAGTTATTTATAACTACTCCTTAAGAAGCTAAAAACAATGGCAACCACATTACTAGTATTTCCAGTAAGTATTCATATTGTCAGATGGATTTTGAATAACGTTCCAGACTGGGACATGGTTTTGTAGATCTTGGCTCAGATTCCCAGAGTGATAAAATGGGAGATGTGCAGAGCAGTTAAATGTATTCACAATTCCTGCATCTAAACCTGGTTCTCAATGAGATTAACTGACCCAGTTAGCACAACCAGTGACGGATGAGGGAATTAAACTTTTTAGGTGTCTCTTCATCATTACAGAAACTCTAGTCTCCAAATCAGGTCTGTCTTCCCCTCTGTCATGCTAAATCATTCTAGCAATAACTTTTTGTACAGCAAAGAAAATACATTCAGTGACAGCAAGCAAAACTGTTCTGTGACACCTACTTTCCTGATTTTGACTAAAATAAATTCAAACATGTTTCTACCATTTGTGCAAGATACAATGTTCAGGCACCGTTTTGAAGTTCTTCACTTGTGAATATGGAAACCCTCACTCCCTCAGACAGCGACAACAGCTGCCAGCAGCCAGTCCCACTAGCTTTAAGTATTTTCAGGCTTTTGTTATACTGCACTGCAGATTACACCCATGTAAGCAGATTAATGTGATTATTTCAGAAATATCAGATGTTATATTTCTGTATGTGGAAGGAGTTTTAGACACTCTGATAGCAACCAAGACTCAATGATACACAGTCCTTTAAATTTAAACTTAATGACTGGCATTTCCATGCGCAGCGATAACTGAATCCAAAGCATTTTAAACAAGTGTTGTTAAAAAGAAATTATGTGTTGATTCTAACAATATCATATTATATTGCCTCATGCAATTTTATGTCAAAAAAATTTTTAATGACATTTCCCATGATGATAATCTACCATTTCTTGACACATTACAACAGTTCAGTAAATATTCCAAAATACAAAGGTTCAGTATTTTACACTTCCACAGTGCCACTATGTCAAATATCTTCTAGAGTTCACCAGATACTTAGTATACCTTACTCTTCCTAAAAGGTTTGTGGAACAAGATCCCATGTAGTAAAGGAGATCGTGTAAGACCAACACAGAAATGTCCCCAGAGCTATGGAAAGAAACACAGATGTGTTTTTTCCATGCTGTCAGCATATATGTATGCATGACAGAAGTATATGGTTCACCTTTACAGACAGGCAGGCTACAAGAGAATACCTCTTTGAATACCTAAACGTAGTTTCAGCTCAGTACATAGCGTATGTTTTCATATGGAAGACATTCACTATTAGTAAAAAAAAGCTGGATTTATCTAGCATTAAACTATAATGACCTAAAAAAGGAAACATATTTTTACAGTTACAGTGTGTGTAGAGAAAGCCAGATGACATAAAAGTGTCATAATTATGTAGTCTGTTTTACTGCATTTTCATTATACCCAGCTAGACTGTCAGAACATTTTTGTGTCAAATGCTGACACTTTTACTCTTTTGGTAAAGTTGCTTACAAAGCTTTACAGAATGCTTTTTCCAAATCCTCTATCTGGATTCCAGTCCTAATGCCAGTCATTCCCCACAGAATTTGGACAGTCAAGTTCAGATCCCTCAATGAGATGCTCTCTGCTTTCAAATGTGATGCTTTGCAATTGGCGAGCCAACAGTATCCTGCATTAAAAGCTGAGCCCAGGTTGATCCCCAGCTAGGTCAAGGAGGAGACAGGAGGGGAAGAGGTAGATAAAGAAAACTGCTGGCTTGATTGTATTATTGTGGGTTTGGGGTTTTTTTTTCTTTGTTTGGTTTTTTTAAATCTTGCTGTTCAAATCATTGGCCATGATTTGGCCAATTGGTTGGCCATTTTAGTATTGCATTGAAAAAAACCCCGATTTTCTGCCCTCTCATCTTGGTTTAAAATATACAAAAATAAATTAGGCAAAAAGTTTTCAGATGCAGATTCATGCTCTACCTCAAATATGGACCAGACCAATTACCTAAGTAGGCAGTGAAACCTGGCAGAGAAAAAAAAGTGTGAAATTTTAACTCAAATTCTCTATCATGTGAGCCACATGGCAGAGTGGGTGACCCATGGTTCTGGCTCAGGAACAGCTAACAGTCTGTGTATTTTCCTTGTCAGAAACTAAGGCTCCAGGCCAAGCTTCACCCTGCCTCCAGAAATGTCCTCTTTTCCAGTAGATTATCCACCCAGGAGTGATTCTCATCTATATTGTGTTGCTTAAACTGAAACGAGCTTGGGGATTCATTTCATGAGCCCTCAGCAGAAATATCAAGGAATCTACCATATCCTTACCCATAGCTGTCCTTTCCAACCTGAAGCCCTAAGAACTGATACCTCACCTTAATGCATCATTTTTCTTGCCCCATCATCTTGTGGATGTTAACTCTCCAAGGCATACACATTTTCTAAATCCATCACTCTGCTTACATAAATTCCGAATTTCATTGCTTAATTTAAGCAACTCCTCAAAAGTTTGTAACTTGACTGCTTCACTACCATTCAGTTTACCTCTCTTCCACGAATGCCTTCTGGTCCTGGTTCTCCTTTATCTCCTTTTTCACCCTAAAAGAATAAATATTTATTTTATTATATATAGAAAACAAATACTAACCCATGACACTTTTTAACAGGACAAATATTTTAAGATTCTGATCTGTTCTACATGAAGTGCAACATACACATTGCTGGCTGCTCAAGCAAAATGATTTCTTACATTCCAACATAAATTCTTTCCAAATAAATGCCTCTGAAAAAATATCTAGCGCTCTGAGAGCTACGGCTCTCTGTACTTCACAGTGCCACTGAACATCCATAAAGACTCACCATAGAAAAAATATTCTTGGTTCTCACAGTGCTCCGAGAACATGGTGGTAAAACAGAAATTTACACTTGGGAATGGTCTTCCTTTTGAAAAATCTTAACATTGACATGAAATTAATTGCCTTCGTTCTAAGACTGTATTTAAACAAACAATTCTTGTTTTAAATATCTGATAACAGGACTGTCCCTCAATATTCTAATTTTTCTTTGACTCATACGGGTTTATGGTTCACTGATTGCACTTGAAAAATGGAAACAATTTTTTGTTCCGAAAATTTTCTCACAACTATAAATATGCACAACATTATCAATCGAAAGAAAAACATGGTGGGAAGGATCCTTCAAAATCAACTATACAGGCTGGTTCCTGTGTTTACTCATGAAATACGGACTACAAAACACAATATGCTTTGTGGGATACATGAAAGGATTCAGTTCTGCGTTATCTCTAACTACCATGCTATTCTAGTTAACACATTTCATCAAAGTAAAAAAAATACACCTGTTGCAGAAGGATAATTCAAGGCAGAATGCCTTCCAGAACCACCAGGTATAAACAGCTCTATAACTGCATCTCTGTCACTAGACTGAACTTGGTCAAATCATAAAAGTGACATAATTCTGATAAAAGTTCGAGGACTGACTTTACTGAGTCCAAAGCTCTTCGTATCACCCAAAGAAATGGAACAGCTCTGCACTGAATTTCAATTATCTCCAGGGGAGTACATTTGCCTGAGCAGAACCTATTCATTATGTCAGCATCGTCTCCATAATTCTGTTAGGTAAATGGTACTGAACTGAGATCGTTCAGCTAACTCCGTTTGTGACACAGCCCTGATTCAGAGCTATTCCTCCAGTGGCAATGACAGAGGGCACTTCATCTAATAATCGGTTTTGCAAAATGAGTTTGTATGAGCTTTCTCAAACAACTGAAGCCTACTGACAAATTAGCAACAGCAAACTGTGAATTTAATAATCCCATGCACAAGATGGCTTTGCTAGTTCATTGTTTCCATTTTTATACATCTTGTTGATAACAAACCTAATGCTACAAATTAGCCTGAATCATACTGTAAAGGATTTTCCTCAAGTACTGCCTTTCTTACTTGTAAAAAAAATTAAATTAAATCAGAAAGATTTATGCATTTATTGCAAAAGTTTAAATGGCACACAACAGTTATGTGAATTTAACGCTGGTTTAGTATGTTTACTCTATAAAGTCCTCTCTGTTCTATGGATTAAAGCATCGTTGCAGATAGTAATTTTCTTTTGCTGTCAGTTTAAAAAAACCAAACAGTTGAACACCCAAACTTACTATTCTTCTTTAAATAGCTCACTTAAAACTTTTAGAAGAAACTGCAAAAATGACATTTTACTTTCGATCACTGTGACCCACTGGACCCTTAATACGGCTTTCGGGATCTTTCAACTAGTATCAGTTACACAGCAACAACCTTGCAACAGCTACAAAGGTACAGTCATATATTTGACATAATATTTCCTTAAAAGAATATCTTTCTAGGTGATTTAAAAATCATTCCAATTTATGGAGCTCTTTTTCCTTGTATGATTTATCTGCATTCATACTTTAAGAAAAAAATTATATAAATATGTACAGATTTGCTTCAGAAGTAGGAGTATCCTGTAAATTCATTGATTTATAGGTGGAAACCTAAAGGTAAAAGGATCTTGTCACCATGTTTTTGGCAACATTTACATTTACATAAAAACCTAAACCAAGAGCCTAAAACAAAAGACGACCCTCCCCTCACTCTCTCTGGTCATTTGCCTGGATGTTAGATGAGCAGCACGTGTAGGACACCATGCCTTTTTCTTCTACAGCAAGGAGACGGTAATTTTAAAATGCTGGTGGGCAGTTCTAGACATATACAAGTGGGGTTGGTGAATGCAGGGAAGAAAGAAAAACTCCCTTCCTTACGATTTACAAGATATTTGGATTTAAAATGTTGATTGATAAAGAGTACCCTCGTTAACAAGCCCAGACCTCTGCAGTCCCAAGAGCTGTGAGCATTCTGGCAGGTATGCGATTTTACTATGAACCTATTCTGATTTTTTTAATGGAGTAAATGGTTTGTCCTTGTCAAGTCTGTTGTATGCAATGTCTATGTCCTCCGTGAAGCCAGAATTCAAATCAAGCTCAGGTCCAATTTTGACAGTTTATTCTCAAGAGAACTGAGCCAAGTCATGCTCATTTCTGCCTTCATGGAGCGCACTATACTACATAATTAACAGCTTCAAACCTAGCCAAATCGTAGAATCGTTGAAGTCACTCTGCAGTGCAGAAGAGGCTGTTAATAATCCACATTGTGGCTTACCTCACAGATTAACCAAAAAAGAGAGAAAAATGTGTTAATGCCATTTTATATATAATGTTCCTACCTGCTTATACTATATTCAGATGAGACAAAGATTATTTATTGCAAAAACACGATGACAAAAGTACCTGGACGCAATCCTGCGCAACCTGCTCTAGGTGATCCTGCTTTAGCAGGGACTTTGGAGTAGATTATCTCCAGCGGTCCCTTCCAACCCCTGCCAATCTGTGATTCTGTGGAACTGCCATGTCTTGTTTGTTACTTAACTAAAACTAATCCAATGTAACACTGAATTATTCGTATTTCTTTGGGTGCATTCTGCTTTCAATTTCCCCAATGGAACAAGCAAATGAGTTTGCTCCAGTATAAGTGCTGGGAGGGATTCAGTCTGCTGTGTGTAATAGCTGACACACTCAACTCGGTGGTAACGCTCTTTAATTAGAGCCAGGGGTCCATGTACGGCCTCTGCAAGACTAGTACCAGCCTTCAACCCATCACCTTTTTCCTTGCATACTATTTCCTCCTTATTATAACAGCAAAGTAACGCATTTGGAAATAAAATACATTCATACCTAAAAAGGTAAAGTTTCTTTTGCAGTGCTGCCCTGTCAGTGATATTAATCAGGAATTCCTGATATCCTTTGTTCCAAGCATTTTCAAGTACCGTTGTTAACAACAGCTGAAATACTCTCCAAAGCGTGCAAGCTGTGCAGTAACACTAACTCAGTGGGGATACTTATCATTTTTAACCTCTGCAACTCTCGTGATTCTACCCTAAATATCTTGAAGGTAGTTACAGCTTGCGCTTTGGGGGTGTTTTTTGGTGGTTTTTTTGAATTCTCTTTTGCATTTTGCTACAGCTCTATCACAGCAGAACAGTCTACGTGAATGTTCTTTTCTTGCACCCATTTCTCCATAGCTTCTCATAAACTAAACCCAGCTCATAATAATGCTTATTGATTTTTCCGAGTAGTTATGAATTAAAAAAATTAGCATCTTCAGTTAAAAAAGAAAAACCACAAACATCTATAACTCTTTCTGGTTTTGCTGACGGATGTCTAGAGAGCTGGGGTTATGAAAGGCTCCATCCCAATAATGTTCTTATTGACTGACCTGTAACCTTTCTGCAGAAAAGTGGCAACACTCACATTGAAGCACCTCAGGACTGCTGAAACACTATACCATTTAAAGGGAGTAGAAATCTAGGCCGACTAATGATCTTCTAAACTAGTAAACTAAAATCAACAGTGATGACCTGGAAAGATGTCACCGTGAAGCCTGTGTTTCACCGGACCCACCTATTTAGGATATTCAGACACAGCAAGAAAGCAGGTGATCCCAAAGCTTCACAGGCATCAGCTATTCAGAGAGCTCGGCAGATATGCTTATCAAGAAACTTCTGATGCAAAACTGTTCCATCACCATTTAGTGAAACAACAGGTGTCATGCCTGACCAAGCCAGATAACATGTCAGGAGAAAGCTCTTTCCTTCCTGCTTTGCATACACAGACTGAGCAGTACTGAAGATGATCATACCAGCTAACTACCACTTAGTGTCACGCATCACATTTCTAAGCAAGCTCTAAGCATTTCTAAGCCAGAGAGGCTACATAAAGGCAAATGAATCTACCTCAAATGAATCAAAAAATCTTAGGCACAGAACGATTCGAAGCCAGGCCAACCCATGGCTTCAAAAGTGCACTGACAAATTGCCTCTTCCTGTCGGCAGAAATGAGGCGGCCATCCATTTTTATTCTTTGTAGAAAAATCTTAAAATGCAAAATTGCTTCAATCAGTCAGAACAGCAATCAAAAGAAAAAAAATCAAGTCCAATAAATATTACAGCGTAGTGCTCTCCAAAGGCAGAAATCAAATGCACAAATAATAAGTAAAGAATAATCCCTGTAGCACTACTGCAGAAAAGGATCTGGTGATTATCATGAATCATACAGTGAGCTGGAGTCTGTAACACAAAGCTATTTTTAAAAGGCTAAGCTCCATTCTCCATTTGCCAAATGCAAATTGAAAAAAAACCCAACCAGTTATTCTGATTTACTTGCCACTGATGAGAACAATGAAAAACAGCGTCTAGTTTAGGATATCGTTATTTTTCAAGGAACTTTGTCAACTCTTAGGTATCTGCTCTTCTCCAAACTAAAACGATAAGAAAGTTTGAAAAGACAAAAGAGTGAACACTGGACACACTGATGAATCTCAAATATGGGAAAGAATGCTACAAATGGGACAACACATTTTCCATAGTAAGAATACAAATAATAGGGTTCATTTGTAGCCAAAAGGTGTTTGGTTTTAGGTTTTTGGTGGTTGTGGGTTGTTTCTTTTTTTGGGGGGTGGAGGGCAGAGGGGAAACGGGACAGCGGAGGGGAGTTGCAGTTAAAAAGGCAGAGAAGGACTGCAATGATCTATTTAAGGATAGACTGAAATTACCTAACTGCACATTTTGCTTGAGAATACTCTAGAAAGACTTCATGGCAGTTCATCATATGCGTGAATTTACGGGGGTGAGGCAGATACAACCCTGTACAGTCTTTCAGGATAACACTTCCTCTAGACTGATCTTTGGCTCTGCTATGACTGCTCTCTCTTGGAAAATGTGACAAAGTCACATGTTAAAACAGTTTTAGCTTTGCTTAGAATGATGTCCTTGCAGAGTAAAATCACAGTGTTTACACAAGGCACGTGTCTTAAGGAGTCAAAATTCTCTCATTTAATAAATAAATTCTCTTTTTTTCATCCAGGCATTGAAAGGTAAAGAAACATGAATTCGAATGGCAGCAATATACAGGATAACCATAGGACTGAGCTGTTTGTACTGTCACCACGCCATTATCACGACGCACAGTGACTGAGTAGCACTGGTTCAGAGATAAAGAACAGCAAAATAAAAATGAAACCAAACAACACAGACAAAAACAGGAGTGGACAGATAAACGTATTCTGAAGAGTTAGCAACCTCTTCGGATTGGAGGCCTGTATCCACATTCGATCAAGTCATATAGTTTAGGTGTAATTTTACACTCTTCACGGAAGCTAAACTCTCACCTTGCAACATCCACAAACACTGATTTCTAAAATAGTCTACCAATTCCATGGCACTTTAGCAGGCAATAAAGTGTCCTCAGTTATTGCCTTATTGAAATCTTTTCTTAAATAGCTTACAGGACAATGGTATACTTGAGAAATAAGCTTTCAGAAAACTCAAATTCAATTCTTTCACATCTAGAAAATGCCACAGCAAGGCTACCAGCAGCACCTTACTGAAAACACAAGTGAACAATCCTTTGATCTCTTAATGTGTTCCTTACATATCACTGAATGCTCACCTTGGTCCTTATCTTCAATGTAACCCTATCTTCTGGAATTCTGAAGGACTGCCTAACATTCCCTGATGTCCACCAGAGCTAGTAGTTATCAGTAACGAAACACTAAAAGGCATTAAACACTACTGTGATAAGTGGAAAAAACAATCTACGCAGAACAGTACATAACACACACTTTCATCCAAGAGACTTACTAGAGTAAAAGAAAAATAAAGACACAACTGTATCCTTCTGGGTGACGGATGTTAGCCAGCAAAATAAGAAAAAATATTGAGATTGTGGATAAATCCTGCTTGCTACAATTTATACAATACTAACCACAACCTAACATTTAGCTGTGTTATTCAATAATAAATGCCCCAAACAAATGTACTCAGGCTTAAGATGCTCACACGGGCTTTGCTTTTTGCCACATGAAATTTGTATGCTGTGTAAGCTATCCTGCCATGGCTCGTCCTGCCATCACCATTTCATTTTATTATTTTTTCTTCTTCAAATCTTTCAATGTCAAGGAGGAAAATGAAACAAAATCAACACCCAAAACTCCACATTTTTTGGCAATTATTTGATCATATATTCCCAAGTTTAACTTGAAAGAAAAAAAATCTTAACGCAAGATTAAAGTTTTATTCATTTAAAAAAAAATAAAAAGTCCCGCAACCTCAAGCATGAGCTATCTGAAAGCAGAGTTTCAGTCCCCTAGATAATATGCATTCTTAACACCCACTTGAATATATTAATGCTCTCTTCAGAGGAAGTACAGTCAGGTAAAATGTGTTTATAAGAAAAAGTCACTAAGCTTTTCCATGGTGATCTTGATTTGTAAATGCTGCTTGGTATTCATGTGCAGAGGCTTTAGTGGATATAAATAGCTTCCTAAAATAACTCAAAGCTTCCCAAAAAATTCAATATGATGTTTATTTCAAGAATTTGCATCTACAGAAGAAAATCCTAGAATACGTTTTAAAGACTTTTAAAAAAACCCACCATGAATAGAAATGGGTATTTTATTCTTTACTCACTCCATCTGGCTGAATTCTACTATACATTCTATATATGGAATATCACTTCAGTTTAAGAATTGGTGTATTGCATGTCATTTATTGTGCTATACGTTTTCTCACAATCTAAAAGCCAAAGGCCTTCCAAATTATAAAACTCATTAATTCAGTTGGACAACTCATACATGCAATTTCCCACGAAGAGGTCATACAGGGTACATTTATGGTCCAGCTTTCCTCTCTTTCTACAGCATCTCTGGCTAATCTCATCTCCAAATATAAAATCAACAATAATTTCTATGAGTAATCATTTACACTTCTACCCCAAGCTTGCCTACTGTCCAACTGAACATCTTAACTTTCCAGTACCTTCTTGTTGGTATCTAACCATTTGACCTAGTTTTAAATGCTTCTTTTAACAATTTATCCTTGAGAAAGCTTCCTCTTGTCACTGAAAAAACACTGATTCTACTGATCACCAAGAAATGGAATAATCTTGAAGTGAGTCTCTTGGATACAAACCACATCCAGACCATAGACATAATGTTTTTTAGCTACCTACAGAGCTACCACTTTTATCCAGACTTGATCACACTACTTTCACAAATGCTCCCTCACCCTGCTCATGACCATCCATCAGGAATGTCATCGCTAAAACTTTGTTCATCATTTATCTCCTTTGCTGGTTCTCATGCACGCATACTTTAATACTGGGAAACATTAGCTCAGTGCACAGCTCGGCATTGCCAGGCTTCCACAAAGTCATATCATTTATCCTCATTCAACAACCTCTTCCTCTAGCCCAATTCTCCTCTGGTGTGATAAGCACAAGATGTACGCAATAGGTGAAGCATCATCTCTCATGTTATTTATTTTTTAACTAACCAACCAAGTCTGGTTGTTCTGTAGGTATTCCTCTTCTGTCTTAAATCTTACATTTTAATTATAATTATCTATGGGATGAGATAAATGGTCTGCTCTGTTTTTGTATTGTGCCTATCACAAGGGAATCATAATACATGTTTTGACTTGCACAAATATTTGAGCTCTTACAGAATTAGCTCTTACACCACTCACTAACAAAACTAATAGTTCAATTTCCAGTGCCAAACTCCATAACAATTTTGAAGTATCTTGTATATCTATCAATAGATCAAAACTTAAAAAGAAAAAAAGCTGTCTTATTTAATGAGCACATTATTTTCCCCTTTTTTAAATAAATACTACAAATGGATTTGACTTTCAGCTACAATTGTTTAAAATTCTATCTGTCTTTTAGTGAGGAGGTTTCTGTTTATACTGGCTTGGTGTTAGTGTTGAATGAAGATTTTTCCGTAGGAGGAATAAACTAGTTTCTTTTCAAGGCTGGTCTCCTAAGGCAACCTAAAGCCAATCTGTTCTTGTCAGTAGTTGACAACTTGCTCTCACAGAACATAGTATTTTTTAGACACCCATGCTTTCATAGTCTTGGCAGGCTATTGCTATTGTTATTTAGACTCTAAAAGACATTCTGCAGATGGTTAAAGCAACCTCAAGTGTTGGTGCAAGCTGATGGACTGCTGTATCTTTTCTGCAAAGGCTGCACCTTTAACTTTATTGCTGCCACATGACAACCAAAATAATGGCATTTTCTGTCACTGTCACTATTAACCATCTTCATCAGGCCCACACAGACAGCTGTATCAGTTACCTCTATTTTCTTAAGACTACACTAAGTAGTTTAAGGTCATCAAAATGCATATTTTTAACCAGGAAGCTGAAGTTCTCAGGGAGCCTGGTACAATCTAAAGGTGTGATATGTTCAGTCTTCTGATGGATATCTATTTGAGGAACAGGCTTGATCTGTATTCAAAATAAGCACAACTTACTCAGTCAGACCTCACTAAGGTCAGTTCAAAGCACAGCTAAAAATGTAGGAAATGGCTGCCTTTCGCATAAAAGTTAGTAATTATAAATTTAATGCAGGAAGTTTTCTCTCTTTTAGAGAAGATCAAAACCCACAGCTCCCACTTCCATGGCAACTGTCCATACAACCAGCCCATAGGGTACCATGCATGAAAACAACTGTCATATTCCTGTTCTAGCTGGACCGCTGTGTAGTGAAGCGTGAAAAATCAATAGGTGTAGAATAAATAGGTGACAGAATGTTCTGCGGCCTGGTTATGGTCAAAACAGTTCCCCAATTCATTTTACTAGGCATCACGCAAACAGTTGTGATAGCAGTGCACAGGGACACTGGGGATAGGAAGAAGCAGCTATAAAGGAGGAGATGGGGAAGGAAGACTGTTCCACTACTGCTAAGTGGAGGAAAAAAAAAAGAAAAAAAAAGTGCTTTGGAGACTTAAACGCACTTAAACACAGACGTTGCTGACTTCTGAGTAGTAACATTCACATCTATCTTTACAGGTTGTGGAAAGCTTCCCCTTCTTGCATGCATACACTGACTCTTATTTTTAGTATAATCATGAACACAGGTGCTGTCATCTGTTCTACAGTGACCAATGGAGTAGCTGTTTTGTTGTTTCTTCTGTCATCACACCCTGTTCATGAATTCTCATCCTTATCCTAATTGCAAACAACTCTCACTCAAAATCGCAAGAGCTCAGTTAGGGGGCCCATTGACTTAGACACTTGTATTACATCTGCAAATTTACATTCTTTGCATTCGTATCTATTTTACAAATATCACATAAAAGAATTTTTAAAAAGGTCTCACAGTATGAAGCTCAACTAAAACTTGCAAGGCTGTATAAGCATATATGCAACTTATGCTAAATGATGTTTTCTAATATTGCAGCATCCATAGTGTTTTATTAGATGATCCTATTGCCTCTTCTCATTAGATACCTGCCAGTATTCTCTTTTTCATTCTCTGCAGCAGTGCAGAGACTACAACATAATCTCACTGATAGTAGCAGCTGCAGCGTACAGACGGCCTCCTTGCTGTGGAGCCCCGCCAGCGCAGTCTTACAGCGTATCTTTGCTCAGCAGCTCCCACGGACTGCCTCCAGTTCGAAAGAAAGGCGACTCACACGTGAGGAGCTCTATTCAGTTCGCTACGCTGAAGTAACGCGCCACACCTGCCCGCAAGGATTCAGTCGTGCCTGCTCTCTGTTGCTGTAATGCCTTCTTCCTCCAGAGCTTCCTTTCTGGCTTCGAGTTCTTGGTAAAGAAAGCTTTTAATAACCACACTGCCGTAAATCAAAATAATTAAGTCAGAAGTAATTTAATTTAGAAATCTATTACATGCCACATTACTAATTTTTTTTTTTCACAATTGTATTGTATCTCCTAGAAGGGGATGACTTATTCTAGTACACACATAAATATGTATGTAAACATACAAGCGTATTACTGTAAATGTGCACTTTCAACTGGAAATCAAGGAAATACACTCACTCAAAGCTAAACCTATCACCAGATCTGGGATCAAGAAAAAGTGTCCCACCTAGATTACACGGTCAGAAAACACTGAGAATTACAGGCATATGAAACTAATTTAGTTTTTAGTCCTGGCTAACTGTAAAACCAGATCAGTGATGCTACTTGAAGTCATCCTAAACCCATGAGGTGTATAAGGAGCTGAAGTACTCACGATATAGTACACTCTACCCACAATGCTTCTCACAGCACTTCCAGTTAAAGGCAAATCTTTCCTCAAAGATTTTATGCAAAGGTGTTGGTGAAATGGAAACAGCTTTTGGAAAAGTAAAGTAGGGACAAAGAACAGCAAAATATGTGTATGGATGAATGTCTATATAACAGGAAAGGTAAGTTATGAGCCAGAAAAAAGGGAAGAGAGAAAGCACAAATAATCAAGAACAAGCAACAAAACTAGCAACAGACAAAAAAAAAATCCAGAACCAGTGATAAGAAAATAAGTTTGAACAAAAAATGACTGGATGTTGAACTTCAGTCAGACCTATTTCTCTGAGACTATCTGGTGTGTGGAAACATTCATATGATGGGCTATTTCCAGGCCCCTTTCTAATCCAATTGAGGTCACATTTAGTTTGTAAATTAATTCTATTTTGGCATTTCTTATCTTTTGACTCAGCAATCATCTTTTTAAAATTCAGTCTGCTCAGATTAATAAATGGTAAACAACAAAAATCATCTGTCATAATGAATTATAAGGCCTTTCACGAAAGATCATTTGTGGAGTCAGAAAGGAAAACATTTTAATTCATAGTAAGAAGCTTTATCACTTGGGCTAAAAGACTACGTAGCTGCAGCAGAGGATGAACCCTCTCTTCTGGTGAAACAAAAGCACAGGCAGAGCTTCTGCTCATCGCAGAATACAAACAATTCACTAGCAAGGCTGATGAAAAGCAAGGAAATCAGAAACTCTGTATTCTACTTTTGACTCCAAAAGAGTAAGATATGATACTTAGAGAAAACATCATAGAATATTAAAGGTTGGAAAAAACCTCTAAGATCATGAAGTTCAACCATCAATGCAACACCACCATGGCCACTAAAGCATGTCCCAAACTACTACATCTACACAAGTTTTGAACACCTCCAGGGATGGTGACTCCACCACTTCCCTGGGGAGCCTGTTCCAATGCCTGATCATCCTTTCAGTGAAGAAATTTTTCTTTATATCCAACCTAAACGTCCCCGGAGCAATTTGAGGCTGTTTCCTCTTGTCCTATCACTTGTTGCTTAGGAGAAGAGACCAGCACTCCCCTCACCTCAACCTCCTTTCAGGTAGTTGTAGAGAGCGACCACATACCTTCTGGAAGGCAGCACAGTCAAACAGAAGAGCTAGGACACACCAGAATCTTGGCTTTATTCCCACGTTAGTACTGATGTACCCCATTCTGGCTTCTGAACTACTCTCAGTCTCCTCCCATTGCTCTCAGAAATACACACACATTTGCCACCCATTTTTCTTGTTCGCCCCAGGCAGCCCACTCATGGTCCATGCCCAGCTCTACTTTCTCTTCTGTACGCAGGTGCCCTGATCCAAGCCCTAGCATTCATCCCACTGCTGCTACACAACCCTCAGAGCTGTTAAATGCAAACATGTCTTTATGTAGAGAGAGGATGATGCTGTGCTCTCTACCACTGCCCATAGATATTTCTTTGCTCCTCCAGAGTATTTTTACAGATGCTAAATGTGCATCCTCATAGATAAAAATTGTTAGATTAATTTTAAATTAATTACCATTTATAAAAATGACCGCTCAAAAGGTTTACAGCCTTAGCTGTTTCCAAACTAGTACATCTTTTCTAGGTATCTGTAGCTGTAACGGTACCTAGTCATCCAGCTCTGGATATGTCTTCACAGAAATCTCCATGGTGGCAGGGAAGTAACCATTACCAAAACAGTGCATCCAAATGACCCGGCACTCTCAACAGAGTGCCCACTAATGAAGCTGGAATGCTTCTGATACCTGAGATAGCTCATTCAGAACAGGCTTGGCTGTTTCTGCACAGCACCGTGTGTACTTTCTTGCCCAGAGCTCCACATTTGGACCTACCATGCAAGAGACTTCCTGTGCTGTGGGAGTAGTTGGAATTTGGAGAGCTTTGTGGACTGAATAAATAGTATTCAAACATGTGCAAATAGCCATTTTCAGAGCTTAAAATTACATCAAATCTTGGTAGAGAGAAGTCAGAACAAAAAAGATATCTTTCTAATGCCAAAAAAATGCACCTGTTAAATATTGTATTTCTAATCCAAGGCAGAAAGAGCTTGAGAGTTAACACCAGCATTTAGGTGTTGGCAAAGTCACTTCTCTCCTCCACTAGTCTTGTTTTCAGCAAGACATGAATTGTTTATACTCATACCTCAAAGAAAACAGTTTAGAGGTACATGACTAAATGTGGTGATGATACCAAATTATACAGGATAAAACAGATGAGGATGAACTGTGACAAACTGAATATGGGCATGATGAGATGAAATGACATAGCAAAAGAAGAACAAACGAAATTCAGGGTAGGTGCATTTAAAAAGAAGAAGGTAAAAATCCTTATGCCCCATATGTAGCCATAACGCCTGTGAACACAATCACAGCTTCCTACATGCAATCATTGGTAATGGTCAGTTCAAAAGGACCAAGAGCGAGATCTTGAGGCCACACTCAAAGCTAAAGAGAGAGTAAAAAAATGAAGTTCCACATAAGGGGATACTAGGAAGGCACAGAGAACAAAACAAAGAATTTCACTGTCAGATTATATACACCAAAGTTCTTGCCCCTACCATCTTTAAACACTGCATCAGAAGTGAAAAACATCCAGAGGCAGCTAGTAAGGATGATGAAATATAGAACAGTTTTCAGAGTAGGAGATAGTAAGTAAGCTGGTATTCTTCAATTTGGAAGAGACAGCTCAAGAATATATTATATATTCTTACTGATTCTTGATTGATACTGAAAAGGCGAACAGGAATCTTCCAAGAGAAGTAGTAGGGAACACCAAATGAAATTAAGAGGAAGCAGGTTCCAAACAAACAAAAGGAAGTGGTTTTTCAAACACAAAGATAAAAGGCATAATGCCTCATCACAGGACATTGCAGATGCTCAAAGTTTACATAATTCAAGGGAAAATTGCACTTACTAATGGGAGAGAAGTCCATTGAAGGCTACTAAATTCACTGAAAACACATCTGGCTGAGATCGCAGTCTCAAATAATCGGAGGCTGGAAGAGTACATGGGGAGAAGCACTGCACTTGCTTACTTTGTCCTTATGCTTTTCCCTGGGCACCACTTCTGGCTATCATTAGAAGCAGGATGCTGAGCCTGATGAACCTTTAATCTGACCAAATGGGTATGTGTAAGTAAATTAAACAGTGATACAGCTTGGGACATGGAACCTGGTCATCTATATCATTACATTAATAGACCCCAGCTGTGAAGGTCTCTTGCAGACATTTCAATGCATCTAATTAGCATTTCCCCATATAATTCCCAGGCACAGTTCAAAAGTTAGCATAGGCTAGGGACTGTTCCCAACAGGCAGTTTTGATTAAGCCTGTTTCAAAGGGCAAGAGAGTTAAACAATATGAAGATGGCCAGATCAAGTCAAATACCACAGAACTACAGTATAAGCTCTGGCAACATTTACCTTACTAGGATAAATGCCAATGTGACTGCTTTTATTACAGGTAGAGACTTCCTGGAGAATTAAGAATATGTTTTTCCTTTTCCCCTACAATATCTGTATATAGGTGTGTCTCTGTGATTGTATATGATCTGCTTGGTAATAAAAAATAAAAAAAATAATCTGTCAAATAAACACATTTGCACACCTATTCATTGGGATGGTTGTCCTGCAAACCACAATTAACCTCGTATGACTTCACGAAAATAAATCCAAAATGCTACTCAATGTCAGAGCAGAACAATCGTACAAACAATGTGAAGCGAAACATTCTCCCCAAACCTTGAAAGGTGCAAACAGGTGACTAAATAGTTAAAAAATGAGAAGGAGAAAACTCTAACACTTCCCTATATAGCACTGGGAGACAAGTATGAAAACACTCAGTTCATATTTACATAAAGCACCCAGTCTTGTCTACATGAAATAGGATTTAAAGGACTTAAGAAAATCTTCCCCTGCCTCAATAAAGTATCTGTGCTGATGGTTAGCAAAGGTAAGGAGCCACATTTTCAGCACTGACTCCACCATCATCGAAACACACTTGGGAACTGGACTCTTAGTCTGTAATGCAAAATGTACTTTCTCCTATTACTCTGGAAAACATTCAGACTAACAGGTCTGTATATACAGTGGCCACAGTTACATCAAGATTGGCAGCTACTGAATCTACTCTTCTAATCTTTTGTTCAGAATGAAGCATTTCTAGCAGACTTTACAGCTGACAAATAGAAGCACTGTACTAATACATAGGAGGGTTACTAACTGCTTCTCTTAATTGTAATTTTTCAGTATTTTTAATTATAGATCTTTGAGGTTCATGCCTGTCTTCTATCCGTAAGTAACAGCTTCTATTTCTCAAGTAGATTGGAAGCTTCCCCAGTACTTGAACTGTCGCACGCGTTACCGGTTTCATCACTGAGATTTATGGTACAGACATCAAAATATTAGAAAGACTAAATAATGACTGACTTCAACTAACATTTTAGAAAGGAAAAGTGATTCCTTCTTCATTTACTTACACTTATTTAAGAAAAGAATACTGAAGACTGTGGAATAAAAGACTACACCTGGGTACACACTGGAAGTTTATAGCCTTGTGTGTTCTGAATGGATCTAAGAAGACACAGGAGTATTTTATTAGGTGTGATAAGATGAAGTAGAAAACTTTGAACCTCCAGGAAATCTTCTTGACATTAAGATCTATTAGGAATTTTCTTCTAAAGGAAATAGAGGAAGCCCTATTTCCTGGGATAATTCAAATTGTACTTCACGAAATAGTAAATATATACAAAGAACATCCTGCGTTTAGAAGAAAATGAAGCAGATGACTTTTTTTTTTCTACATTTAGGCTGGACAAGCCCCAGACTCCTCCTCTCTTCTCACATGGATACACAATCAAAAGCACACTCAAAACATACAAAAAAGATAAAAGGATTAATTTTTTTTAAATAATGAATGACTATGATTATGGTTTTACTCTTCAAGTTTCCTTTAGTCAAATACATGTAACTTATTTATATAATTTTACTGAGAAATATCAAAGAATTACATTAAAATAGCTTCACGAAAGATCAAGTGCATATCACGACACATATACTGCTACTTCGCTCAGCTCCAATGAGATCCAGTTTTAGAATTCTCTATTTCAAGTGTTAGATGGCTGGGGGAGATGCTTTATAAAGGAAAGCAACCAGTCAAGAAAAACTGCAGCTGAAGAGTTCCTCTCCAGAGCATAGCTATCCTCCTACTCTGTCCCTCACAACTTCTGAGTCTTCCGAGATACCAACTAGTACTGTGATCTAGTCTATAACAGCATTCCTTACTCACCTCTCTGACTTAGAACAGAAACCAGGATTTTATAGTAGTATTTTGAAGCAGCTAAGCAAGGCAAGGACCTTCTGTTTCCCAGCTCTGTGAAATTACTGTTATCTATTAGTGACAACCTAGTCATGTTTGCTCAGCTATAATTACTGTGTGATTCTATAATTGGTTTTCTATCACCAGTATTCCAAATAAAATATAGATTTATTCCATGCACACTGCCAAATTATAATGAAATTTATACAGTGTTCATGTTCCACGTCTCCTACAAAACTGAATTCTCAGTGTTCTAGTTCCACTACAGAAAGAACTGTATCTGTGAAGTGTACTACAGCAAAGAGATGATCTAACCAAGAACGTAGATGAGGTAACAGAAAACTAGGGGACTTAGCTTTGGGCATCCTGGTCTAGTGGCAGGGAGGTTGGAATTAGGTGATCTTTGAGGTCCCTTCCAACCCAAACCATCCTGTGATTCTATGAAATGATGCACGAAAAGTTGTGACACAGCTTTAAGCATATGTTTTAAGAAAACCTGGTGTCTCTAAGAACTTTGTTCTTAGAATGGAGGCCCATTTTGTGGACTCTTGTTATCAGGGTTTTCCCTGGCTTGAAAATCTGTTATTTTGGGGATTCTGTGCTTTTTGTTACAACTTGGAGGCTCAGGACATGCTTAAAGCAGGAACACATGTAACTTTGCTGCACTACAATTTCTATATGGCTCAATTTCCTGTTGGTGCATTATATAGCAATTCTCTGCACATATTCCTCTGTATCAATTTATTCCATATTCTATTTCCTTTTTACTGTTTATATTAATTGCATTTCCCAGACATATCAAAACCAGAAACAGAGATGTCTGACTAAAAATTCTGTCTCAGAAACTCCATCTACAAGCTAATCAGAAAGGCAGGTTTTATTTCAGATATTACTGATTCCAGTGCTCTCCTTCATACTCTGGATTGTCAAAGACAGACACCAGTTTTCAAAAGGTAATTGCTTTACTTTGGGACACTGGAAGAAAGCAGTCAAAAAAAAGGAATCACCTCATAAATAAAACTGTATTTAGAAGATGCAGTGACAGAACTCCAACTATAGGAACTGCCACAGCTTAGGTGAACGGCCCTGGATCAGGCAACTCAAAAGCTGCGTGGCAATTTTCATACTAATAAATTGTAAGATTCTGCTACTTTTTTGCTACTGAACAAACTTTGAAGACACATTTAGATTTCATTTGTGTTGAACAATTTAATTATTAACTATTTCTATTGGAAAATAAGTTATTTCTTAGGGTTTCACCAAACCTAAGCTAAAAACGTCTATAGAATAAATAGAGACTCATCATCCAACAAACTACGTACAATACTACCCAAACGTGTTCCACAACAGCTTCTATGAGGAAGATAGCATCAGTTGATAATTAAGCAAGGGAACTGGTCACCACCAGATCTGATGCTTCAAAACAAAAATATGTGAATGTATATACATATCTTTAAAAATCTGCCTGTAACACATTCTGGTAAAAAATATTAGTCCATACTGTAAATTAAACATACATTTGCAGCCTACTCCCACCAATATTTGGAAAAAAAAAAACCCAAAACAACCCCACAATCAAACACCAAAACCAACACAAACACTCCCCCCCAAAAAAAAACCCCCAAACCCAAACCATTATGACTTTTGATTGTTCTCCTTTTTTACATGGATTTGTAATGTGAACATGTGCTGAATCAGAAAAATCTCATTTATGTTCACTATTCATAAAATCATAGGAGAGCTCAGAAGGTCTCTAGTCCAAGCTGCTCAAAGCAGGGTCTAGCTATGGGGTCAGGCCAGGTTGCCCAGGGCTGGTCTTGAAAACTTCAATGAAAGGAGGCTGCACAACCACTTTGGGCAACGTGTTCTAGAACTTCACTGTCCTATCACAGGAAAGTATTAACTGTGCGTTAAAACCAAACCAGGGTATATGTTGAAAAGGAAACTGTCTTGCTGTTGTCTGTGCTCATCCAATTAGAAATCAGTGTGATACCCTGCATAATTGTGATACTATTAACACAAAATGGTAAAATAATTTAAGATCATCTGATCTCTTGTATTTTCATGAAGCAAGTCTTTAGTTTATTCCATTTTCCGTAGCCGGGATAAAAAGTGCAGACCACCGGAAGAGGAAGTTACTTCCATAATGAACAACAGTGTTAAAATTAAAACCCCTTTCCTAACGACTACACAGCATTTTCCTTGCTGCACTTCCAGCCCTTTGCTTTGCATACACTAGGGACACAGCAAATACAGCATTCCCTTCCTCTCTGCAGCAGTGTTATGTATCTGAAGACTGTTTACATATTTCTTTTCAGTTGAGTCTCCACTAAGTAATCCTCATTCATGCAATCCTTCCTCAAAGGTTATGTGCTCCTGAGCATCAGTCATTCTCAGTGCTCTCCTTGCAAAATCCTCTAAGTTGAAGCCTTATCAATACCAAATAGCACAGGAATATTTTAACAGTGTTGCAGACAGCATTCAACTTCAAAACATCTTAGCAAGAGTCTTTCGTTTGCAACTGCCTGGATTAATTTATCTGTGTTCAGCTTCTGATGCAAAAAATCCTCAGGTTTTAATTCCTGAGTAGATACTATTTGATGTGGTTTTTTGCAGCTCAGATTTATTCTTCCCTACAGGTAGTTCCTTGCACTTGTTCCTTTTGCACTGGATCCTATTTTTTTTCAGGCTACATCTGATTTACCAAGAAGATTCTGGATTTTAAAGCCTCCTTCTCGTTACTATTAACTCCTCCTGACTTGCCATCATCATAAAGTGTGATATTTACACTTTCTATCCCATACTGTAAAATTACAATTCTGAACAGAATGAGGATGAATCCCCATGATATAGTTTGCCTTTCTGGCAGCAAACCAATTAAAACTGCTCTTCAGCATATACTTTTGCAGTCTTGCTATAGAAGGGCAGACCAATGTTTTGGTTGCAGCTATAAAACTACTATATCATTGAGTAACACAAAGAAAAGAGACTACAAAGGAAAATTAAAACATTTACAGTGAGTCTATATTTCCTATGGAGGGAAAACTTGCAGCATTATACCTGCACATACTGTAGCTTCCCTTACCCCTACTGGCTTCTGTTAGAGAAAAACAAGTTCTACCAAGACCGAAAAAAAAGGAGCAAGGCAGAACAAGGCTTTTGGATTCCTCAAGGAGAACCTAGTGTGGCAAAGAGATCTTTAAACACCCTAAAAGACTCTCCTTAAATTATAGATGCCTCCTGTATTTTTAAATTACGTGTGATCACTCGCTTTTGCCTCAGTTGCCTATGTCTCCCTGATGCCCCCAGAGTTTGCTCTGCTATAGAAGAATAAAAGCACAATAAAAGCCGAAGTCAACCAGTTTCATTTGGTAAACCAAGAGGTATAAGGCTGAGTTGGTTTCAAGTATTCAGTCCTATGGAATAGTATGGTCACCAAAGCAAAATTACAGGACTGTTCATTTTAATGTATTTCTACAGAGAATTTGGAATGGCAAATATCCCATGTTTATGCAGCTGTGTACCACTCCAGGTGATCACAGAATCATTACAGTTGGAAAAGACCTCCATGATCATCTAGTCAAACCATCCCCCTACCACCTATATTACCTACTAAAGGTGATGAGCAAAACAGACCGGGCACACATTATTGTGTTCCTTAACGTGCAAGACGAGGCAGAGTTTTTTGTATCAGAAAAAATCAAATTTTAAGTTCCAGGCTTTGTAATAATGTTTGTTACACACAAAACAGTACAACCATTTTATTTTGTGATGCTATGGTGAAATGCAAAGCTGTTGATAATTGTCAATACTGGAGTTCAGTAACTGGAAACTCAACATTGTTGGTCTTCAATAATTATTTGAATTAAGGCTAAACTGTAAAACTAAGTTACTGTTAAAGTTACCACAGTCTTAAAATACACTCTTTCCTCACAAATTACCATAAGTAGTTTCTGATGAGACTGTCCAAAATTATTTTTGAGTGATCACTGGTAAATAAAGATCTTCCACCATGTATCTCCTTTTATTTGAAGAACAGCTGAATACATTGTTAGTAGTTACACTGGAAATACTTCTAAATAGGATCTTTTAATTAACTTCTGAAGTTACAAGACAAAAAAATAAAAAATCTAATGTGCTGACTCAGCTTCCACATAAAAAAATGTGACTAGCAGTGGGGTTGGGTCATTTTCTCTGTCTTAAAATAAGGGAAATCAAGAGAGTGGCAGCAACAGCTGCAATCACGTGCCTGTGTCCCAACACAATTTATTCATGAACTTGAGGAAAGCACAGCACAGCTGCTGAGCGTTTGTGGAAAAAAAAAAAAAAGGAGAAAAAAAAAAAAGAAAGAAAAAATCCACAAGTCTTTCAGAACTGATGAATAAAGATGCGACCAAGGAAATAAGATCTCTTGGTGGAGTTAGAAACACTCACGCTTAACACGCACTTTTTTTTTAGAGACTAAATCTTCACGTTATAAATCTGAGTTGCTATGGATGCTGGTTTTTACTTCTCATATTTCTTCCTTCCTGGTTACTGGAATACTTTCTCCTAAAAAACCTCCACAATTTTAAATCTGCCTAAATGCCGTTAATCCACAATATGCTTTCTTGATAATATGAACATTGGAAAGCTGGCTGACACTTCTGAAAAGGTATGGTGGGTGAGTGAACAATCCAATGTCCAAAGCAGCCTACCACGCAGATATATTGCTCTTGTTTAAAATTCAGAAGCTGCCACCTATTCTCCAGTTTCTTCAGTCTGAATGTTGCTGGAATACCAGTATCTGTCATTCTTCATCTTTATGATATATAAATTCAATAGAAACGCTTTCCTGCACCTTTTTCGGACAGTCAGCTGAAGCACAGAGAAACTATGATCCAGGAAACGACTCTTAATTCAGGTGCCTAATCCAAATCAGCCCGAACTACTGAAAAAGCAGTAACATGGAAACAGACTATCACCACTGCTACTTTAATTCCTACTGGGCAAGCTAGGAACAGTCTCTTCCTTCCACTTGTACTTCAACACAGACTTGCCTTTGATGACCTGTGAAGACATATTTGTCTGAAGGCACACAAGAAGATGAGGCTGCATCATCTAGAGTGACTCATTTTAATGCACCAGCTTTTGAACTATTTCTGGCCACTGCAGAGCATCTGCAATTAAGACAAACTGCTTCAAGCTCCATTTCTGATACCCACTGGTGAAGAACAAGGAAAGGCTTCTCCTGCAATCTACATTCGCAAACGTTTTATTTGTCAGGAGACTAAGAATGTCCTTAGGGCAACACACGAGTCCATCAGGAAAAGGGACTGAACTTCCAGCCTGCGGAAGAGGTAAATGCATCTGCATTCAACTTGGCCACTGGCAGTCAAGCAAATTCACTCTGAATCTGATGTCGCAGGAGACAAAACTCATTAACTACTGTGTAGGGACACAGAAGTATACACATGAAAATTAACCTTTTTAAATTAGTGGTCAGTTATGCTGTAAATAAGTGTTAAATTTTGCTATTTCATTAAATTTATGTCCTTAGGAAAAAAGCAAGTAAAACATTTAGTAGTTACAATCAACACAGGAAGGTTCTATAAAAGTGCATTTGTAATATATAAAAGCAATGTTTAAGTACTATAAATAGTTATGCATCATCTCATCATACATTTCATACTGAGTAAATAAACATTTAGTAGTTACCATAGAAATAAGAGAACAGTAAACACTGCTGGAGTCCAGTGGTTATGGTTCTGTTAGACTTCATTATTAAATCTTTCCTTAAAAAAACATCCAGCGTTTCTTCAAGAAGCATGAATGACACTGATTAACCTGCGTAAAACCCTCCTTGTTCTTAAGTATTTCAGGAATCATTTATATAACAAAGTACGAATTTTACTCATGAAAGAGCTAAGGAAGACCTTCAGATCAAAGCTGTATTTAGTTGATCAAATTGTTAAACCAAAAAAATAACAACATGGATAGAATAATTTACCTTTTCACCCTCTTCACCTTTACTACCCGCAAAGCCACGTTCACCCTGGAACACAAAATAATAAAATAAAAATCTCAAACATAAATATCCTTCTCATAATTGCATTCTTTAAAATAGTTTTATTGCACTGACTTTTTATTATGGGATTAATACAGAAGTAGTAATTTGGATACTGATTGTCTCTCACTCAAAAAGGTGTAAAACCTCTACAAAAAAGTGACACATCTTTCCACAGTTTTGTCAATTAACAGTAGTCAATCATTTTTGCATTCAGCCTGAGGGATTTTCTTGGCTTTAAAAATTCTGAACTATTCACTGCTGCTAAACCTGCTCATTAAAGTCCTACTATTCTTCTGCAGAACCAATTTTAATACATTTATTCCTATTAATACCTTAATTTTAATTTTTAACTATGACTAGTCAGCTGTGAAGGCCTCCAAAACCCAGAACAACTGAGAAAACTCATTCCTTTCACTTTGAAAATGACATCCAGTTACCTAAGTATTAAAAAAAAAAAACCAAGAACCAACCAAACCAATCAACAGAAGGGGTGAGTTTTGAAATATTAATTCAAGCTCAGCTTATTTCAGCAGATTGAATTATTTATTTGATGATCTTTCAGAGACCTGTTGTAATGCTTTCCAGTTTCAATTTGATAATTTTTATCTCAGAAAAAGATCTTAATGTACAATCTTACTTTGTTAACGTCTTCATCAAATAGTGTGCAGACTGTCTATATTATAACACTTGCTTTAGATCTTTTATTGATGCATACTTCTGGGTTTTGTGAGACATACAGCCAAAATTATATATTTGTAGCACAAAAACAACCTAACAAAAAACCCTCAAATATTCTCTTTCTCCCTCAAATCATCTAGCAGGAAATGGTTTATGCGTCTTTGCCAATCTCCAGAATTCAGTCTCACCGCCTCAGTAAAACACATGTGATTTTTACAGGTCTGAAGATGAAGACTGGAAAACTTTCAAAGCAAAGCATATGGTGTTTTCTAAATTACTTTAAAAAAACAGAATGAGCAATGTCTAAACATTCTTTCACCCTTCAGAGAGCCTAATTTCCTCATATAGAGGTCTAAGGTTTAAGTGAGGTTAACTCAAACAGCAGGCTACAACTTGCAAAATTTCTAGCAGCGTCTTGTCAAAGCTTTCAACTGATACAGCATCATGTACCACACAACTGGGAATTAAATTCAAAGCTGTGGAGATGTGCAGGTGTATAGATTATCAAATAGGTGGACTTTTCATCAACCACCTACAGTGGCTGCTTTTTGTTTGTTTCTTTTGGCTGGGGTGGCTCATGCAATCAACAGCTTAAGGGTCAATTTTAGAAGCATATCCAAGACCAAGCACAAAAAATGGGATCTAGTGAAACAACCTTCTGCATGTCCTCACTTAAAAAGGAGTGGTGAATTACTGAAATGATTTCTGAACATATGCAGCTTCTGCTCTGCTCATCCAATTTCCCTTTCTTGTGACAGTTGGGACCAGATGTTCTTCTGAGGGTGCCTTCGAACCTGGGTTGTTTTAATTCTATAATTCCCATTCTTCTCCAACTGGTAGACATACAACACTGCTAAGGCTTATTCACTTTTGACAAATTCCTAGAAGTGTTTCCTTCATTTAGCTTTTCAATTTGTGAGACTATATATCCTGTCTTTACTCAATTCCCAATTCACTATATAAAAATTGTTCTCAAAGTCAAAATTTCTGTGGTTGTAACTTGTGTCCATTGCCTCTTGTCCTTTCCCTGTACATCTCTGACAATAGTCTGGCTCTGGCTTCTCTGCACCCTCCCAGTACTTACAGACAGAAAGGAGTCTGCACACCACCCTCTACCTTCCCCCTTTCCAAATCATCATCTCATCTTAAGGCTGAACAAGCAAAGCTCCCTCAGCCTTTCCTCAGACATTATGGGCTCCAAGCCCCTGGCCAGCTTGGTGAGCCTCCAATGGGCTTGCTCTTTACGCTCTCCTGGGGAGCTCCAAACTGGACACAGTACCCCAGATATGGTCTCACAAGTGCAAATCACTCCTGATCTGATGACCATTCTCTTGCTAAGGCAGGCCAAGATGCAGTTGGCCTTCTCCACCACAAGGGCACTCAGCAGGACCCCCAACTGCTTCGCTGTAGAGCTGCTTTCTAGCAATCTGGCACCTAGCCTGTACTGTTGCAGGAGGCTATTCCTTCTCAGAAGTAGGACTTCATGTTTGCTTTTGCTTATCATCATGAGTTCTGCATCAGCTCATTTGTCCAGCATGTTGAGGTCCCACTGAATATCATTCCTGCCCTACATTCCAGTGCACTGACTACTTCCCCACATTTGATAACATCCAAGAATATGCTGAGAACCTGATCATCTAGGTTTATTTATAAAGATACCTAATAATACTGGGCCCAGTATCACTCTGTGGGTGATGACACTAGCAATTAGGTAGCAGCTGGACATGATAGCGGTTATTCCACCTCCGAGCCCAACAATCCAACCAATCTCCCACCCACATTACTGTCAATTTATCCAGTCCATATCTCACAGATTTGACTACAATGGTATGATTGGAGACTGCACCAAAAGCCTGGTTAAAGTCAAGGTATATAATGTGCACTTGCAGCCCAGAAGGCCTACCATATCTGAGGCTGCATCAAAAGAAGTGTGACCAGTAGGTCAAAGGAGGTGATTCTTTCCCTACTCCACTGTCATGAGACCGCACCTGGAATACTGTGTCCAGCTCCTGTGTGTGCAGGACAAGAAAGGAGTCCCTGGAGCAAGTCCAGAGGAGGTCCATGAAGATGATCAGAGAGCTGGAGCAGCCCCTCCTACAAGGACAGGCTGAGAGAGTTGGGCTTGTTCAGTCAGGAGAAGAGAAGGCTCCAGGAAGACCTTGGAGCACCCTTTCAGTACCTGAACAGGGCCCACAGGAAAGCTGGAAAGGGACTGTTTGTCAGGGAGGGTAGTGATAGCACAAAGGGTAATGGCCTTAAGCTGAAGGAGGATAAATTTAGGTTAGATATTAGGAAGAAATTCTTTACTATGAGTGTGGTGAGGCACTGGAACAGGTTGCCCAGAGAAGCTATGGAGGCCCCATCCCTGGAAGTGTTCAAGGCGAGGTTGGATGGGGCTTTGGGCAACCTGGTCTAGTGGAGGATGTCCCTGCCCGTGGCAGGGGGGTTGGAACCAGATGATCTTTGAGGTCCCTTCCCTTCTATGATTCTACTATTCTGACATCCACTGCTCTCCCCAAAACCACACAATCACCTTATCAGAATAGGCAATCAGGTCAATCAGACATGCTTTGTCCTCAGTGAATTCACACTGGCAGTTCCTACTCTCCTCCTAGTCCTTCATATGTTTAGAAATGCCTTCCAGGATTTGCTATATAATTTTTCAAGGGACAGAGGTGAGGCTGACTGGCCTGTAGATCCCTGGATTCTTCTTGAAGATGAATTTGATGCTTGTCTGTTTCCAGTCATCAGTGAACTCCTGTAGTTATCGTGATCTTTTGATAATGACAGAGGGCAACCTTGCAGTGACATCAGCCAGCTCTCTCATCACCCCTGGAAGCATACTGTTTGGTACCTTGCAAATGCCCAGATAGCTTAAGTGCTCCTTAACGCTCTGTTTCCCTTCCGTGGGCAATGGTTCATTCTCACATACTCTGCTAGGAAGCTTAAGAAATCTGGGAGGCCTTAGGGCAAACTTTATTAGCAAAAAACAAGGCAAAAAGGGCATCAAGAACTCTCAGCCTTTTCCATATCCCCCATCCCATTAAGCAGTGGGTTAACATTTTATTCAGTTTTGTTTTTGTTACAGATGCATTTAACAGAAGCCCTTCAGAACCCTTGAAATCCCTCATTAGTTTCAATTCCAGATGAGTTTCTGGTTTCCTAACTCCATCACCACATCCTCTGGCAATGTTCCTATATTCCTACTGGGTAGCTCAGCCCTACTTCCACTATCTACTTTCTTTTTGTGTCGGAGCTCAGTCTGGAACTCCTTGTTCATCCATGCTGGCCTTCTGCCACACTTGCTACACTCCCTGCACATCAGCATGGACTGGTCTTGGGACTTCAGGAAGCTGTCTCTGAAGATCAACCAGTTGGGATCCTTGGGTCTGCGGGACAGCCCTGATCACTCCCTTGACTATCTCTGCCAGACTCAAACTTAGCTCCTTGAAACTCTCTTCGAAGGTCTTGTTTTCTAGGCCCCTGAACATACACTAGCTCCCTGGTGGACCCTCTCTGGTTTCTCCACATCTCGAAGAAGTAAAGGGTCGACGACCCCTCTCAAATATGACACAGCATATCAGACACAGCACCGCAAACAAATGGGGGAAAATATCTTCCCCTGCCAGCTGCAGTTTTACACATGTAGTCCAATACGTGGTTCATTTTATTCCCAATAGGAGAACACTGTTAGATCATAATTCAGGCTCGTGTCTACCTCCAGGTCCTTTTCAGCAATGTTGCTGCTCAACCAGTCAGTTCTCTGCCTGTACCAATGTATGGTGTGAGGAACTAATTCCTTCTTTTTCAGAAATACAGTCTAAGCATCCAGATTTTTGCACCTATTTGAACTTAGAAAAATTATTACCAATTAAAGAAAATAAGAAATACAATCAACAGAAACCAC
Source organism: Psophia crepitans (assembly GCA_013399095.1). Taxonomy (NCBI): domain Eukaryota; kingdom Metazoa; phylum Chordata; class Aves; order Gruiformes; family Psophiidae; genus Psophia; species Psophia crepitans. Next base: position 503,753 of record VWZZ01006507.1, on the reverse strand, counting down.
AGAGAAAGAATTTGGGGTAATTTCCACTTGATATCATTAAATATATAACAGTATTAGCCACTTGTAAGTTATTTCAAGGAATTAGAATGTTGCAGAAATTAAAAATATGAAAGTTGCAAAGTAACTCATCTGTATGACTGACAAATTATCCTTTCTGTGGCAGAATTCTCATATTAAGTTAGGCACAACACTTCAGACAAACTTTTTTATGGCCAATCACTCATTACTCATCTTGATATTCACTGCAAGATTGCTGATCTGAATTTTCAGTGTTTGAAACATGCCTGCAGTACGAGTCAATGAGATCCTGGCTTTGAATGTATAAATTGATAGATTGTGGGAAGCATGTTGCGGAACTCAATGCTGGCTACCTCATCTGCAGAAAATAAGTTCCTTCCTTCCCTTCATGCTATATTACAGGAAGTATCTGCCCTAAAGATACACAAATCAGCCCTTTGCACTGAGGTCACGCTGCGGAACACTTTCTTGAACTTTTAATATGGACAAAATAATGGGGGTTTTTGTATAGTCTCTTAATTTGTGAAAGCAGCAGAACTATTTCCCCTACAATTTTCTAAAAGGAATTAGCTGGACAGATGCATGTGACATTAAGATTTCATTCCAAATACTTATGGTTAAACACAGCTGCAATCAACAGGAAACAAAATCTGACCATAAAAAAGAGTCCGAAAACTTTAAAAAATATTACCAGCAAGGTCTATAACACAGATGACTCTTTTCGCGAGTTCTGGCCTTCCTACAATCTTGCACCTCAGCAGAGGAGCAAAAGATTAAAACGGAAGAGTGGAAGAAGCAGTGGTGTTGTCCCTCATCTCATTTTGCTGAGATCATGAGACTCTCAAATTTTTAGATGTGCTAGCTTGTGGATGGGAAGACCTGCACAGCTCTGAGACTTTGGTGACTGCTCTTAATGCAAAATAATCCTGATAGGTAAGGTTGTGCCACAACACCACACGCCCTTTCTCTTTTGAAAGAGAAGCTGATAGTAAAGTTCCTCTGTCACTTTATACAACTCAGAAACTGGATATGTCATTCAAATACAATTTATGTAGATACTAGACAGCTGGCAAAAACCGTTTGAGAGTGAAAATGCATGAAATGAGACTGCAGTGTTTTGAGGGTTTTTTTGTTTGCCCTTTTTATTTTTTTTATTTTTTTACCTTGGGACCAGTAAGACCAGGTATGCCAGGAGCACCTACTAAGCCAGCTTCCCCCTGAAACAAAATGTACATAGCCATCATTTTACAGATATATCTCACGGCTGAGCTACATTAAGAGAAAAAAAAGACATCTGGAGATGTATTGCTTCTCATTCCTTTTCTACAGAACAGATGAATGGATTTCTAGGGTTTATGTCTGTTGACTTCTGCTTGGTTAAAATGTTTCACTTTCAAAATATTAGGCAATTAACAACTACAGCTTATCTAATTATGCAGAAGATATAGCTGTAGATCGCTTCAGACAACTGGACAACAAAAAAAGATGAGAGAGTTTGGAAAATGGTTAAGTTTTATTTCAGGCCCTGATTTAGAAAAAATACTTCAAGAAGACGCTCACATACTACCCAAGTACCTAAAATCCCAACAAGGGTGCCACAGAGCTTCCACTCTCTCCCTTATACCTACTGAGTGCTTGAGCCCACAAGAATCTACCCTGAAACCATTAAGGTCTCGCAGGGAGCTGGACGTGCGAAGCTGACTGCTGGTTCCTAGGCTCTGCTCAGAGGGAACGTTCAGATCTTTACCCCATCTCTAGAGGAGTGCTCAACCAAGTAAACCTTGATTCTGTGCAACCAGGCAGACGAAAATCTGTTTCTCCTACTTCCTAAGCGCATGTTCTGTACATGTTGTTTAAATTACTGCCTCCTCCAGCGCATGTTTTAAAAGAGCAAAATAAAGTCAGCGCACAGTTGACTGTTAGTCACCCCCTGCCCCACAAACGACTTTCGCCTTGCACTGACCATGAAAATTAAGAATCTCATTTGGGTTTGTAAATTCCACTCAAGAAACCAGATGCTTAAAAGTTATCCTCAGCAACTGAGCATAAGTACAAACAAGCACCTTGTTTATTAAAAATGTTTTTAAAAGGTAACTATCCAAGCTGAGTAAGATGATAAACTTCATCTTCAATGTCTGAATAAGGACTATTCTATGATTCTATGACTAGCTGAGCAAAACAAAAAAAATATCAATAGCTCTGAGTTAAAAGCTACATTTCAATTCTGCATTTAATATAGGGCTTTCAAATGAAAAGGTATAGTTAAAAAAATTAGTAATATTTAATTTAGAATTAAAATATAAAATATTGCAGTGGTTTCATTTTCCGTTCCTTCTCAGCAAAGTGTGTTAATTACAGACATAGTGAGAACCAGGCTCTGCCACTCAAAGCAAAGAACCACTCACCCTTTACAGATTCATGAAATATGCCACCATGAAGTACATTAATTTTGGTCTCAATAAATCTAAAGTTACTGAGCTAAGTTCTGTTAGAAGAATTCGCCCATGCTCATATGACTTCAAATGGCAGCTTAGAAGACTTAAGGAATCTAAAATAAAATGCTTGCTCCATTCCATTCATGGGTCTTAATTCTTTGACAGAAATTTGCCCCAGTGACTTGCACACCATCCAATTCCATTTTCTAGTCAGGCCAGAACTCAGCAACCAAAGTAAGTTTTGAAAGTTCACCCATTTGATTCCAAGCCAAGCAGAAGACAAATGCCTCACAGACGCAAAACAACAAAAAAAAGAGACAAGACAAAGGAAAACCTCCAAATTCTCTTAACAACAGAAAGAGCCAATAAAAGAACAATTACTCATCAAAACGATACAAGTAATTAAGCAAATAAATACAAAGCACTCATGATATACAGCAATTAAAATACAGCTTAAAATAGCTTGTTAAAATGCCATTTTTCTAACCCTACTCATGGCACAGTTTCCAACATCTTCCTTCCAGCTCCCCTCTGTAAAAATAGACGTTAGCGTGCTAGGGAAAAATTCTAATTAATCATTACAAGTAATCCTTAGCCCTTCATTTTCTCCAGATTTACAGCGCAAATTCAGAAAAATTCTTCAGAGTTCAATAGTTACCAGATAATATTTCATCTTCCCTGCTACACTGGATCACTGTAAACCAGAAAAAACACCCACGAGCACTGTTAGTTTTGGTTTGGTTTGGGTTTTTTTTTGTGGAGACAAGCCATAGATGTTTTGCCTTGCACTGTTTAATCAGCCTTCTACAAACAATTATTCCTTCAACACAACAATGCAAAAATAACCTGCTACATCAATCCTGATTCTTATTAAATCTAAAGTGATTAATGTGGTTGCTTTAACTATTTGGGAAACATGCAGTGTATTTATAATCATGGGTCTTAAATTATTTGTCATTTATTGATTTTGCAGTTTGTAATTGCACTGCAGCACCCTATAAAATTAGAAACTCAGTTTATACCTAAAGGTTTTCAAAACAGAGTAAGATGGTGTGTGTCTGTGTACTTCAACTTTTCTCTGAACGCATTTCCATTAACTTTTATACCTTGACTTCCACATTTAGCTATTTTCCCCACAAAATAAGATACTTTAACATTAAAAACAATAAAAAAATAAAAGGAGAGGCTATCTTAACATGCAAGCATGTATAAAGTGCATTGGTTAGTGCCAATGGTTTATTGCCAAAAATTAACCATCACATTATCTAATAACTTGAAGAAAAAAAAAACCTTGCGAGAAAGTCGTATCAATCACTTGGAATGTGTTTTGCTCTTCCAACCTTAATGATTCTATTCTATTCTACTTGGAACATTTTAAGCATTAAATGATTTATAATGGCAAACATGCTGGAACTTCATGAGATCCTCTTTAAGGCTGGGAAAGAGAAACAATTACTGTAAAATACAGTATATGATTCTGCAAAATTTAAACAAAAATAAAAACAAAAGCACCAAGAAGCACTCAGATGCTTCTCCATCCTCAATACGAAAACCAAACATTTCTCCTTTTATTTTTAAAATTTACTGGGGCACTGCAAGGAGTCTGATTTATAGAACAGGCTTGGTACTCCTGAATTACTAGCAAGGAAACTCATCTTAATAGAAGTAAAATCAGCATGGTCAAACACTACTTACTGTTTTGATAATTTATGGATATGTGCCTTCCATTACCCTGAGTATGCCAGACCCTTGGAATAATCTAATAGCCCGGTGTTTTAAAATGAGGACAACTATTTTTAGCATTGCAGAAATGGAGCGGAATGTTCAACAATGTACTGTCAGAAGGCTCAAGCAGCACCCTACCCCGTGGAGCACGTACTGCGACAGTCCAGAGCCGCCAGCGGGGGCAGAGCTTCACCTTTAATGAATAAAAATCCCATATCAATTATACTCCACTATGTGACACCTTCCTCAGCCTACTGGAATATTTCCTTGTTTCTTTAAACAAGCTCCTGTTAATGGTTAGGATCACCTGATAGTAAATATCAACTCAATATATTTTTATGTAATTAATATTCTAAGACTTGCCCCATGAATCTCCTGGATTAGTCCTGTCAGGAAGTTTCTGCTAAATATTATGACATTCTGTTTTCACTGCATCTACTGATACTTTTGTTCCCACTTGGTTACGGCTGAACAACCAGTACCCAGCACTTGCTGAGTACTTGCTCAGTGCTATCCTTGATGCAAACGTCACCCACGAAAGCAAGCATAAGTTCCTTCCTTAGAAAAACCTGATGAAGAAGGGCTTGTGATGGGTAAACCATTTGTTTCCTTCGCTCTTTCCTGCTTCCACAACAGCCCCAGCACAGCAGGGATGCCATGGTTTGGCCAGCGGGTGAGGGCTGGTCAGAGGACTCTTGTGTCCCAGTGATCAGGGCGCCTGTGGCTTTTCTATGTAGCTGCTCAAGAGAAAGGCAAATGATAATAGCCCTCCTGCTGTCATTTGCACCTCATAACATAATCTGAGTTCAAGAGACATCAATTTTTCTTCATTCCCAACCTTTCCTGATCTTCCAGGATTGATTGGATTGATTCATTCCAGTCTTTCCTGACAGGTCTGACTTGCCTTTCCCTTCAGTCAACTAGACGTTAATACACCCCAAATAAAACACCACTTGAAAATTTCGGTTTCGATGCTTTGAACACAAACTCATGAATCGGCAGCTAGACGCAGGTCTGAGCTTCAGAGAACATGGACACAGGGCTCCTTACTCCAGACTGCACTCTCTTTAGTTGGCCTTTCTGCTATTAGCAAGTCTTAAAAAGCACGCAACTCACACAATTTCTATATTGAAATACATAAAGCACATATACTTCACAGATAAAGTACATAAGTCAGAAGTTTTGTTTCTAAATTTTGCTCCCACAAATTATTTTCTCATTACTTGACTCTGATTTGACTGGTAACAAATTAACTTCCTTGAGCTGAGTTTGATTTGCCCATGACAGGAATTGGCAAATGATCTCTCCCTGTCCTTAATCTCAACCCACGAGTCTTCTGTTATATTTTCTCTCCCCTGTCCAGCTGAGGAGAGGAGTGATAGAGCAGCTTTTGGTGGGCACCTGGCATCTGGCATGAATCCAACTGGCAACCAGTCATGAGTGGTGTTCCCCAGGGGTCGGTGCTGGGTCCCATCCTCTTCAACATCTTTGTTATGATTTGGATGAGGGAATTGAGTGCACCCTCAGTAAGTTTGAAGACGACACCAAGCTGGGGGCAAGTGTCGATCTACTGGAGGGTAGAATGGTTCTGCAGAGGGACCTGGACAGGTTGGATCGCTGGGCAGAGGTCAATGGGATGAGGTTCAATGTGGCAAAGTGCCAGGTCCTGCACTTTGGCCACAACAACCCCAGGCAGCGCTACAGGCTGGGGGCAGGGTGGCTGGAAAGCTGTGTAGAGGAAAAGGACCTGGGGGTGTTGATTGATGCTCGCCTGGACATGAGCCAGCAGTGTGCCCAGGTGGCCAAGAAGGCCAACAGTATCCTGGCTTGTATCAGGAATAGTGTAGGCAGCAGGAGCAGGGAGGTGATCGTCCCCCTGTCCTCAGCCCTGGTGAGGCCGCACCTCGAGTACTGTGTCCAGTTTTGGGCCCCTCA
>VWZZ01006507.1:431104-495596 GCA_013399095.1 Psophia crepitans | reverse complement strand
CTTCTTATCCTTGATGTGCCTGGTGACAGTGCCAACGATAAGTTGTTTCATCACCTTTCCTGGGATGGAGGTGAGGCTGACCAGTCTATAGTTACCTGGGTCCTCCTTCTTGCCCTTTTTGTAGACTGGAGTGACATTTGCCTTCCTCCAGTCCTCAGGCACCCCTCCAGTTGCCCACGACTTGCCAAAGATGATCGAGAGTGGCCTAGCAATGACTTCCGCCAGCTCCCTGAGCACTCACGGGTGCATCCCATCAGGACCCATGGATTTATGGATGTCCAGTTTGGCTAACTGCTCCCTAACCCAGTCCTCATCAACCCAGGGAAACTACTCCTTTACCCCAACTTCCTCTGGGGCTTCAGGGGTCTGGGGCTCCTGGGGAGAGTCTGCAGCAGTGCAGACAGAGGCAAAGAATGCATTCAGTAACTCCGCCTTCTCTGCATCCTCTGTCACCAGGGCGCCCACCCCATTCAGCAGCAGGCCTACAAAGGCATGACATGTTTATCAGCACATAACCAGGACCTTGGGTAGTTTGGGTTTAGTTCCTCAGCTGGGAGAGGAAACTCATTAGCCTTTGTGGAGCCCTTAAGGGCTGTAAAGATGGAGCCTTACAAGCAAGGGGAAAGTTCTAGGCAATGCAGAAGAGTAGCGGAACAGGACAGCTTCTCCTCATTTTGTCTCAATGTGTCCTAGAGCCAGAAGAGCCTTTACAATTTTTTGTCTACTGTTCAGACTGAGTCAAATGACTCAACTAATAGTTTTTCTAATGGCACATCACCCAGGTACATTCCTTAGGTAAGAAACACACTATACTTTACTACACAGAAGTGAATAATGTTCATTTTTAGACTGTTATTTAAATATGCAGTGTAAACATGAATTGAACATGGACTTGAAAACAATCTGGTTCAGTTGACCTACACCACCATACACAGAACAAAGAAAACGTAAATGAAAACCACGAGAACACTTCCTGTGGAGTACTGAGAATAGGCAAAAAGGCTTCTGGCTGCAAAAGGTTCTCAAAGATTCATAATGTCTTATGGATGAACAGTTTAGAAAAATAAGTCTAGCCAGTTGGGTATTTCTATCATCTGAAACAATACAGTAGAAAAAATTTTGAAGTGATCTTATACTCATGGACAGCTGATAGATTTTTGTAACTGTTTTTTCCATTAGTAGATCTGTCAAAAGAAAAAGTGCCTGACTCACACACCATCTATTGATTTACAGTTAACCCAGCCACAACACGGCATTAAAGCAAATCTAAATCCTATTAAAATTTCAACAGAACTGGAAATTCATCTAATTGGTCTTGCTGAAATAATATTTGAAACGCAATAATGTTAAACATAAGTTAAAAAGCATTATCCAATATTAAAGAATTGCTGAAGTCTTTTCAAAATAATGAAGTATATTATGACTATTATATTCACCATAATAATTGGAGCCCACAGTTTATATTAGGAAGGTAAACAGCACTGGTCAACATCTTAAATGTCAGAGCCTATTCTTTACTGCAGGAATCACTGTTATCATCATCATCCATTTCTATAACCTGAAGATTGAGGAGGCACATTCTCAGCTGGTACAAATGTCAGTTTACACTAAAAAAGATGTGTCTCTCAGACAATTAAACACTATTAAATCTAATGTCTAACGACACAGACATAACATGTAAAAAAGCCTAGAATCATCGAATATCCCAAGTTGGAAGGGACCCATAAGCATCATTGAGTCCAGCTCCTGGCTCCACAAGGACCAGCCCAATCAGAGCAGATGCTTCTGGAACTCAGTCAAGCTCAGTGTTGTGACCACTTCCTGTGCCAGTGCCCCACCACCCTCTCGGTGAAGAGCCTTTTCCTGATCTCCAGCCTAAACCTCCCCTGTCACAGCTTCATGCCGTTCCCTCACGTTCTATTGCTGGTCACCAGAGCACCTGCCCCTTCGCTCCCCCTCATGAGGAAGCTGTAGGCCACTATGAGGTCTCCCCTCAGTCTTCTCTTCTCCAGGCTGAAGAAACCAAGGGACTTCAGCCTCTCCTCATGTGTCTTCCCCTCCAGACCCTTCACCATCTTTGCTGCTCTCCTTTGGACACCCTCCAATAGTTTTATGTCCTTTTTGTACTGTAGCGCCCAAAACTGCACACAGCACTCAAGGTGAAGCCACACCAGAGCAGTGCAGAGTGGGACAATCTTGTCCCTAGAGCGGCTGGCAATGCCGTGTTTGATGAACTTTGCAGCAGCAAAGCTAAGGATTTAAGGTTAATGAAAAATAAATAGACTGCATACAGACTAGAATTTCTAAACTAGGAACCAACTCAGATGAGGACTTTTTCTGAAATACCACATTGTTGGTGTGCTTGTGTAGCTGCCAACCTCTGATCAACTGCTGATAAACAAAGCAGTTCAAGATACAGTTTCCATGTTTCCATTTTGGCTCAGAAGTTTAAGACTTTCCCAAGATATATCTCCTCACTTCAAAACCAATGCGTTTCAATATTTGCTGTCTTTTGGAGACGGGCAAGTATTTGGATGAAGAAGATATACCGACCACATATTTAGGACTCCAACAGACAGTTCCCCACCTGCATCAGCAGATCTCCTGTCAGCACAGGAGCCCTAGGAACAGCTCCTTAAAGGTAAGTCTCCGGGTGTACCCTACTACCAATTCTGAGCAGCTCTGTGAGGAATAGTGACATCTCAGCCTAGTAGGGTTGTAACTTTTCCTTTCAGGCCCTTTTCTTAACTTTTGAGGCTTATTAGCCTACTCCATATCCCACATTTGGGATGCCTGACAAAGGAGCTAGTCCACTATCCGAGCGACATGTGCTCTCTGCATGAGTTTTTAATCATCCTCTCACTAAACCTCGATGTTTATTTAGAGAATCAACACTACTCTGACAGCCATATCTCCAGCTGCATTCCTTTCTCATTCTTCTGAGGTTTGGCAAGAAACACTGCCAGTACACTATATTCTACAGGGTGGTATTTCTTCTGACTATTTCACAGCACTGCCATTATAACCCTGTTGCTGCAAAAAGCCACAGACTTTCATTAACAGTTCCTGAAATCTCACCTTATTCCATTTCATGGATTTGATATCAGAGAAGAAAAATGCTCAGACTAAAGTATGAAGAAATGGGGAGGAGTGGGAGACAAACTGGCTGTAGTCACTGTTACATTACGCATCCTACTGGCTTCACTGGAGTTCACATTAACCAAAGACGATTTGTAGGAGCATCTTGATACTCTATTTCCACCTCTAGCTTTGTCAGCAGAGTGGCTATCACAGAACTAACTAACAAATGCCACAAAGATCAATTTCTTCCACTCACAGTTATTAAAACAAAACCCCCAAAGTGTAATTAATCCTCTTCTGAACAAGAGCAGTCTGAGGGGAGACCTTACTGCTCTCTACAACTACCTGAAAGGGGGTTGTAGCAAGGTGGGTGTGGGTCTCTTCGCCCAAGTAACTAGCGGAAAATGGCCTCAAGATGCATCAGGGGAAGTTTAGACTGGATACCGGGAAAAATTTATTCGCCAAAAGAGCAGTCAGACATTGGAACAGGCTCCCCAGGGAGGTGATGGCATCACCATCCCTAGAGGTGTTCAAAAAGTATATAGATGTGGCACTTTGGGACATGGATTTTTGTAGACGTGGTGTTAGGTTGATGGTTGGACTTGATGTTTGTAGACATCTTTTCCAACCTTAAAGATTCTATGATTCCATAAACAAACATGCCACCACTGAGACAATCTCTCTCTACTTATGCAGCATGCTGTTATGTAGCTTACAACAAAATCAATGAGGAATAGCCTTGCACACTATTCGTTCTCATCTGTTAAACAGTTCTCCATCTTTAGTCTTCCCTTGCAGCCTTGGGCACACCTCTGACAATACTGTATGCTCCTCTGGGCAGGGAGTTTCTTTCACTCCAGGCTTGTGCTGCACTGTACAAGAAGTCCCTGAGACCTCCTCACGTTATGGGAAGACACAGGAACAGTGAGTGTAACAGCTATACTCCAGACGTCTGGCATTCTCCTTCCATGCATACTCTTTGAGGGAATTTCCATTCTAAGAAGTGGACAGTTAAATAAACATTTCTTGAGATATTATTGTCAATAGCTATAAATAAAATGTTCCACATGTAAAGGTAACTGGTTACAACTATTCAATGAAGTTAACTATAGATTAATTTCTCCTATTTAGTGTCTGTCTTATTAGAAACTAAACCAATGTTACCTTCACTTGTAAGGGAAAAAACAGAAGAAATGCCATTCACAACAAAAAAGGGAGCATAGTAAAAGGGGTGTTAGTTCTGAAGAAAAAGCATCAGCTGACTACCTTCTCAATATCTGGGGGAAAAAAATAACCTGGCCTGTGCGCGGTACTTGGTTAAATACAAACCGAACACCTGCCAGCCAGCTGGGCCGCCTGTGTCACTGCTGGGCCATCTGCAGAACCCCACCCCGCGCCAGTTGCTTTACTTAGCGTGGCCTGGGAACAAGAATCCATTAGACAGAAAGTCAACAGTGGAATTAGCAGCGCTTTTTCTTCTAGTGCCCTTCCACTTACTTGTTTGACTTCTTGTGTTTCTATTTTTGGGCGCCTCATGCCAGAGCAACAGTGCTGACTGCTGATTAGACAAGACTTGGCCCAGCCTCAGCGTGTCACATTGATTTAATCGATTCAGGCTTGAAACATGCAGTACAAATCTTAGGTGTTGATAAATACTGGCTAGCAGTGGGAATTAAAAAAAAAGAAATACATTCCGTTTTGCAATACCTATGAATGATTGTACTATATGAATAGAAAGCAGGTTTTATGTCCAACAACTTGGTATCTATGAATTAAAAAAGAAATTTACATAGAACTTGGAATATAAAACCTACATTATAATTTTGAAGGTTTTCTAGGGGAAGAAGTATATTCATTGACATTTAAAATACTTATCTGAGCTGGATTTCTTTAAATAATTTTAGGACTAATACAACTCACCCACCAAAAAAAAAGGAAAAGAAGAGTTAACAGGTCACAAGTCCCAGCAGCCAACAGTATTATCTATAAGTTCTTTGATTTGTACTATGCATAAATTTTCTACGGCATGAGGCTAACAATTTTTTTAAAGTCTCACGCACTACTTGTAACAGAAGCTGTTACCCAGGGAGAAAATCCTGTTATATGGAAATTAAACAAAACACGGTAACATAACTTATCCATAATTATCCTAATACAGATCAATGATTCATCAGATTCAAAATCTAGTATTTGGTGAAATCCAATACCTAATTCCTCAAAAGACGACAAACAAAACTAAGTGAAACGTGTCAGACAAGCTGTACAATGCTGCAGCACAGTGAGAAAGTTCCTTCCTCCCCAATTAGTCCATCTCCTGCCACACACTGCAGCCAGCTTTTACAACACTGCCTTACAACAAATAATAGGATTTTTTTCTTAAAGCCCTACTTTCTGATGAGACATGCAAAACTCAGAATATTAGTTTCAAAACCTACAGTTTCCAGCCCTCAGAATTGAAGGAGGGGAAAAAAAAACCCCAATCAAACAACTATGTGCCACAGAAACCTCACAGAAGAACCCAATAAATACAATTTACGAACAACTGAAGAAGAATCCTCAAGCCTCCCCCTGCCCTTTCGAAATCTCTAAAGTCCTGACTGAGGCTTTTCAAACACAGTTAGGAATCCCAGAGCCAGGCAGGCTCACAGCTAGAGTATTCATGGCTCTCTGATTAAGGAACAAAGAGCTGCATTTAATGACCGCATTATTTAACAACCGCATTATTTTTTACTTCCACGTTACATAACGCGCTAACAAAAGCCCGTCCTGCATGGCAGCGTGCCACCCTCCGTTTTGCTCCCAGCAGCCCAGACCCCGACAAAATGGACCGTGACCTCTGGTTTCTCTGGCCGCACCTCGCATGACAATAGTGGCCGCTGCACGCTGGGCCTCCGTGACCGGCCACGTTCTGCTGGTTATTACCGTTTCCTTGCAAATACCAGAGGGCATACCCTCCCAGTCTCACTCTTATCTCACCAGCGTCACTTGCCTGAAGGAGCCCACGGCTTTGATGGCCGAGTGACACAAGCATTAGCATCTGGCTCCCAAAACACACTTATACTTTTGTTCCACGGAGACAAATTAATCTGATTTTGAGGGAAACCACAGGAGAACAGAAGACAATGCTGCAACTTTCCTCAAATGGGTTAGCTGACAGATTGATGCATTTTTTTTTTCTTTTTTCTTCCTCAAAAAGCATCAATTCTTTAATTAAAAATGAAGTCTCTGCTCACCAACAGTACACAACCTAAAGCGGTCACTAGCACCATTCACTCCAGAATGGAAATAACACCCAAGCGGTGTCACTGCACGCAAAGTAATTCAATTCCACGGAGCTTTCTATCGAGAAACGAACTGAACTGCTGTCGGTTAGCTTTAGGAGTTGAAAAACCAGGGAGCTCAACAGTTCCTGGAGTTGTGAACTGCAAAAATCACCTAATAAGGCAAAAATAAGTCAGCACAGCAGACAGCTCTCTGGAATCAAATTTATGATCAAAGGCTATTCAAAACACTTCCTTGTAACACTAAAGAGAGAGCAGGAGCAAGCAAGCAAGGACTATACGTGCTGAAGCAATGAAGCAAGTTTTGGAAAACATAATGGTCTAAAGTGTATTTGCCCAGTAAGATTTTTAGAAAGCATATTTATGCATCAGAAAGCTATTCAGAGCTTCTATTTTGATCAGCCACTTCTTAAAGTCAGATGTGTGTTAATTATACACAAAGATATCACTGAAAACACAAAGAGAATACAAAACTCATACCAATTTCTTGCTGTAATAGATGGTATCCAACTGCCTGATTTCCAATGGTCAGCAATTCTCAAACTCAAGGCTTTAAACTCAGTGGTAATGAAGTTTCCAATTGGAAAACCACTGCCTGTCTTTTTTTGGGGCTGACCTATTTACTTATTTACCCATAAAAACACAGTTTTAAAAAGTTTGCACCTAATTTCTTATTAAAATGTTGTTTCAGTTTTACGTTCTTACAGCTCCCAATTCTACTTTGAAAAGCTTTCTCACATCAAATACTTTTTCCTATATTAGTAACTATACTCTTTATCTCTGTTGTAGACTCCAGAGTAAAGCAGTAGAAGGATTTTTCAAAAGCTGCATAACTTGCAGAATTTATGTCCTTACCTGATCTAAAAATATTGAAATATAACTGATTAGCAACAACAGGAGCTCAGAAATTGGATGGCACTGAACGGAAGACAGGCAAACTGAGTAAGATGACTTTAGGCAGTACCTATCCAGTGCTCCACATGCATTTTTGGAAGCTTTTTCAGAGATGCTGATGAGCTACTTCAGAAATATCCTGACCCCTGTCAAGGATCTGTACAGCACATGAAATGTGTAAGGCACTGTGTCCAGAGATCTTTGGAGACAGCTGCAAGGAAAAGACTGCATTACTGTATGCTCAACACCAATGTCTCCTCAGATTTGTATATTTGCGTGAGTGATTGATGTTCCAGGAGCATATGCTGAACTGGCAAAATAGGCCATATATCCATGGCTCTTCTGCAAAAGTCAAATATGCCTTGGAAAATTCTAGTCAGGGTTTCCATGGTCTAGCTGGAGCAATAGCGAAAGCAGTTCAGTGGTCACAAGGATCTTCACGATGACACAATTTTATTTGCATGGATGTTTAACAAGTTTCCGGTTGTGGATTTTATGACATAGCTGGCCCTGAAGACCTGACCCTGGAATAACACAGTATGGAGATGGCTATTAAAAGCATCTCTAAAAGCAATTTGAAGTCCACACTATACTAGCATATAATTGATATTTTTTCCCCAAAATTTAAATTAATGTGTTTATATATTTAAATCATGTTGGAAAACAAAGCCCTGGACATTTCTAAGCCATGTTTTATATTGAGATTCTGAATTTAATTTGTTCTTGAAAAAGTAATCTTATAATGCAGTACTTTTCAAACTCATTTTCTCAGGTACCACTATTGGAAAGGGGAGCTCTTATCACCAGGCAATGCAAAGTAGGCTGTTCCGGAATCGTTAACATGCTGTGTCGATGCAGCACGCATACCACAAATGGTACCTATATCATGTTTTGGGAACACTTTTACTAATTATTTCCTTACCTGTACCAAATATAAGGAGAACCCTACTAACAACAGGCTAATCAAATTTTACAAGAATAAAATCATCACTGGTAGGTTTCAGTCAGTTAAAACTGAAGACAGCACACTGATAATGGACTTGAGAAAACTGTTACAGATAACCATCTCATACAGTTGAATGATAAAAACACCACTGAAAACAGGATTAGATATTCCAGTCCTGTTATCTTGTAGCTCACAAAAAATGTGAGCTCACGTACACTTCGCTGGGCCATCACCACAAATACATGCAAGTGAACAAAAGATGGAACAATCCTTTCACAGATACCCACTCCACAGATTCATGTAAACCCAGTCTCATTTTCATGACTCGAAGTACAAATAGCACTCGTACAGTTGGTAGAGCTCTTGAAATGTACACTCAGTTTTTTTTTCTCTAGTTTAACTTAGAATATAAATGTAAGTTGTGTAGTGATAAACATGGTTTTTATTCACACAAGCATTTCTTTCTCCTTTCAGTCTGTCTAAACTGTTTATTTTATTAATACACTGCGGGAGCACCCATACAGTGCAGTAGCAAATTCACAGCATATTGAATATTTCACTGCTTCTTCAGGCTTACTGTGCAAACCCAGTGATTTTAAAAAGCTTACTCAATACATTTAAAACTTTACGATGTCTGTTCATAATCTAAATTGCAAAAAATTTGTGCAAAAACTACAACAAAGCTAAGCCATTTGAAAGCCAAGTATTAAAAGTTAATGGTGTTACAAGTAACTAACAAAATGTAATTTAAGAAACATAGATGCATCATCTCCATTACTATTAATTATATACCACAACCCATAAGAAAGCAGCTACTATGGAGGTTTAGACAAAAAGGAACAGATAAAAACAGTTTAGTTTGGTAAGTCTTCTGAATTTTCTGAATTGCACTTCTGGCTACATCAATTTTATTTTTTTTTTCCAGAATGTAGCTACCAAGAAGCATAAATATTTTCATAACAGAAAAGAATAGACAAATATGAACAGAGCCAATTACTCACCTTCAGCACCTTGAAGACCTTTGAGCCTTGCTGCCACCAGCATCTTCTCAGAAGCTCAAGAGATTTTTGGCTAGCAAGACCCATAGCACACATAAACTATAACTCCCTAAGAGGC
Organism: Psophia crepitans; assembly: GCA_013399095.1. NCBI lineage: Eukaryota > Metazoa > Chordata > Aves > Gruiformes > Psophiidae > Psophia > Psophia crepitans. The sequence continues at coordinate 486,278 of VWZZ01006507.1, read as the reverse complement.
TTAGTACTTTGTATCCAAGTACAAGCCAGGGTGGCAACCCATCTCTCAGAACTAGAATCTCTCCTGCTTAACTTTACAAGTACACAGAGATTGTTTACCACCTAAAATGTGATATGCCAAAACAGTTGAGTTCATCTTGAATGCCAAGGCATTGCAGACCAGCAAAAAAAACCCCAAACCAACCCCAAACAGTACTACATCACCTACCATTCAGCAACTAAACCTTGAATTTGGAGCTTCATTGTATTGGCATTACAGGCCCAGTGGCAAAGAGAAGGAAAGGACTTGAGTTATTCAGCTGAGTGATACAAGAAGTGTAGGAAACAAAAATCTCAACTATAGAGACAAACCAAACCCAGCTTGTTCAAGTTTACAAAAAGCTTAGGAAAGGAAAGGGACAGAATGAACTCTCTTAAATGAGAACAAAAAGAGCTGGTGGGCTTCCCACCTCCCCCAAAAAGGTCTAAAACCTGCAATACTTGATCCTCTACTCATGGTTCAGTGTACACCTTCTTAAGTTGTCAGACTATTTGGAAGGCCTAGAAGTATACTACAAAAGGAGGCTCCAATGCACCATTATGTTTCACGCAAGGTCTAATTGTTTCCTGGGCTGGAAGAGCAGAGACTAACCCCGTTCTCTCCCAATACAAGATACATGGCAATGCAGTTGACCATCCTTATCTGTATCAATCTCCCAGTGGGTGCTATGGAAAGGACCTGTTCACAGGCAACCTGTATGGAAGTAGTAAGGCACCATGACTTCAGTAAATGAGAAAAGTGTGGGTCTCACCAACAGGAGAGTCCTCTCTCCACTTCCACATAATAGGAACATAGGAAAACAATCAAAATTTTTAATACGAATACTTCCCAGCAGCAACCTTCCCAACCTTACTCAGACTACACCAGTGGTGTGACCCTGCACACAGCAATGGTGTGTGAAGACCATTCTTAATGGCAGAGGTCTTGTCATAATGAGGTTAGTCTAAGTGCTAGATCAGGGTTGCTTAAATTGTGAAGCCTGATTTGCAACAGATACGCAACTGTCATCCTACACCTTAGAGCACCTCCAGTCCCTTCAAACTCGTGCTTCAGTGACAGATTTAATTTGTCAGTCCATACAGCCAGCACTCTGGCTGCAATCCAAATACACTAAACAGCTTCAGAAGTATATGCAGAGACAATTTCACTTGCTAATCTTCAAAAAGTAGGCTAACACAGTGCTCCCCTTGCCACCTGCTTCTTCTGTCCTCACAGACTTTGGCAAAAAAATCCAGAATCATAGAATCATTAAGGTTGGAAGAGACCTCAAGGATCATCTAGTCCAACCGTCCCCCCACCACCTATTAACCATGTCCCNCCCCTTGTCCTGTCACTAGTTATCTGTGAGAAGAGGCCGACCCCCAGCTCACCACAACTCCCTTTCAGGTATTTGTAGAGGGCAATAAGGTCTCCCCTCAGCCTTCTCTTCTCCAGACTAAACAGGCCCAGTTCCTTCAGCCACTCCTCATAAGACCTGTGCTCCAGCCCCTTCACCAGTTTTGTTGCCCTTCTCTGGACACGCTCCAGGGCCTGGACGTCTTTCTTGTGGTGAGGGGCCCAAAACCGGACACAGTACTCGAGGTGCGGCCTCACCAGGGCTGAGTACAGGGAGACAATCACCTCCCTGCTCCTGCTGCCTACACTATTCCTGATACAGGCCAGGATTCTGTTGGCCTTCTTGGCCACCTGGGCACACTGCCGGCTCATGTCCAGGCGAGCATCAATCAGCACCCCCAGGTCCTTTTCCTCTGCACAGCTTTCCAGCCACCCCACCCCCAGCCTGTAGCGCTGCCTGGGGTTGTTGTGGCCAAAGTGCAGGACCCAGCACTTTGCCATATTGAACCTCATCCCATTGACCTCTGCTCATCTACCCAACCCGTCCAGGTCCCTCTGCAGAACCATCCTACCCTCCAGTAGATCGACACTTGCCCCCAGCTTAGTGTCATCTTCAAACTTACTGAGGGTACACTCAATTCCCTCATCCAAATCATCAACAAAGATGTTGAAGAAGGCCAAGGCATAAGGTCTCACATGCATAGTGATTCTGATTTACCACAATATTCCAGTTCTTCTTGTATCTTGCTCTGACAGATACCTTGAAGAAGTATCCCCAGCAGGTTAAGCCACAAATCAGTTCTGATTGCAAGAAGGAGATCATTGCAAAGTACTTCTTATCTTCTGGTAGCCTACAAATGAAGTGAGTTTCCTTCCAAGGGAGTATTACTACCCTCTCATTTTTAGAGCTATAAACTAACACCACAAAACTCATCTGATACTCTAAAGAATTTCTGCTGTTGTTCTAAGTAGGATCTACTATTTACAAAATACTTCTTAAGATGGTTCCCTGAAAAACAGCAGGGATGAAGAAAATAGGTAATTAGACATCAGACAGAGAGTCATATATGTGACAGTGTCCACAGTTCTCTGTGTTGTGGCTTTGGGGGCCTGAGGCAGGGCTCCACAGGGACTGCGTTTCATTCTTGACTCTATACTGGTCATCAGCACTGTCACATTAACTGCTTCTGACCTGAAGCAGACCAGATGACAGGTACGTGGTGGTGTGTTACCACAACATTTTTTACTTTGGCAGCTTACAAGAACTGCAGTAGAAAAATCGGTAGAACTGCAGAACTATGGCCTGAACGCTCATCTGTTCTCTTTTGGGTGTTAAGGTTAACCTTAAGGCTAACCAGGATGACCCCAGAGTCACCAAGACTTAAACTTTGTTCTCCATATTAACCCACAGCAGATGCAACCTCACAAACGGCAAGAGCCTCCTACAAGTCTACACCACTTAGACCCGTACCTATTAGTCAGCACAACTGCTGCAAAACCACTGCAGTGTTCAGTGAATGGGAAACTATGTTGTCAGCTAGAATATGCCTTACAAACGTCAGAAGGCCAAACATCACATTGGAAGACAGACTGAAGATATGCGAAGCACACCATCTGTTTTCATACTTTAGATCCCTGAGAGTCGAGACCATACATGAAGCCTTACAAACTTCTCACCATTTACAGAGATCTTGCAAATTAAGTGTATAACCATGGGGCATTTTCCTGGAAGATTCTCCTGGTAAGATTCTCTCAAGTAATACAGTATATTGGATAGGATTATTCTGACTCCAGTTTTTCACTACAATGTCAGGTACATTTGAGCTAATCAGTTCTACAGAAACAAGCTTTCTAATAACGAAGTTTATCTCATTCTAAGGTAAACTTCTAGAGTAAGTCAAATTTATATTGTTGCTTACTCATAGCAACATGAGTAAGATCGGCCATATATTTTTTCTCTGAATATTTCCCCAGGGAAAGAAGTATGAACAACACAGTATTGGAGTGTATAGTTTTTGGGTGTATTAGGAAGAGTCCCCCTGCTCTCTGAAGACTCAAACTACGTTCACATAAAAAAATAATTGTTTCTTTTTTCTTTTTGCTATTTTTAATTAGTGACTCAGGGGGCACTTCTGCAAAAAGCTCAGAAAAATACAGTGCAGAAAAACATAAAAATAGCCATGAGTCAAAGAAATAGAACATCTCCAACAAAAGATAATGCGTACTGAAGGGTTTAGGAGGATAAACACACACAGCAGCAGCTCCTGAGAATGCTCTCCCAGCACTGCACAGTCTGCACATCAGCTTCCTGAAATGCAGGAGATGCCTTTGTACGTAACAGTGCTGAAACTATTTTCATTCCTTTACTTAGTTCAGTTGTCTTTGAATCTGTGTACATTTTTAGCATCCAGAGAATCCCAGAAAAAGGAGCACAAAAATAACAGACACACACAAATTCACATAGCTCTTGACGCATCAACTGAGAGACAGAACATGTTAACACCATTCACAGCCCAAGGTAAATAATGTGATTCTACCTCCAGAAAGGAGCTAATAATTCCACACGGCACTGCGCTACTCTGCATAGACATGACAACTCCAGCTAGCAGAAGCTGGGTGGCTGGGTTGCAGTTTCTTCATCTCACTATGCATGTACAAAATATTTTGTCTTTTTCTTTTAGTTTTTTTTAAACAGCTTTTGGTGTTGCCAGTTTTGGATTCCACAGTAGTGCATTTTTAATTTGCAACAACAGTATGGCTTTTATGCAGTCCAAATTAAAAGAGTTATAATGTTTAGGAAAAGTACAGTGTCTTGATATTAAATATGATCTGACTGTTAAGACTTGCATAAACTAACCGGGGCTTTGGGATTTGGTTTTACAGTGAATCTGCAAGGCGCTAAGCAAAAAGAACCCAAACAGTATTAACCATGGAAACTGTAATAACAACTTGTACTGGAAAAGCAAAGTAGCCTGGAAATTTTAAGGAAAGATAACATCAGAGAAGGAACTACAGAAAGAGCCAAAGAAAAATACAGCTTCATTCTAGATCTATCTCATTCAATCTACAATGTTTTACCATAACTTCTTCCATTAATTCACATCTGGGAGCACAGTAAAGTAAAAGCTGTCCAGCTGGATCAAATCAAAGGTTTCTCTAGTCATTTATATGACGACAGTTGTGGCAATAACAGATGCCTACAGAAAAGTATAACAACTGGGCAACCATAAAGACTTCTTCAGTGGGTTTCCCAGACTTCAGCGTCTTGGAGCTCAAGAACTTTCAGACAAGCCGCAATGTCTGGTTGACACTCTCCATGCATTTTTATTCCAAAAAGCTTTTTAAAAAATTTCCAGGCTGTTTAAATCCTGTGGCAAACTGTTCAAACTGTAATCCTGTAATAGGAAGAATAAACCCTTTCTACCCTTTTTCAACTTCCTATCAAATAGGTTTGATGTTCTAGTTCACGCACTGAAAATGAGATTAAAATAAATAAGTCTCTATTATTATTTCTGTTGCACTCATGAAGAGAGTGCAGAATAGGCCGTACGTCCTCTCAGCTGTGCCTCTTTCAAATCGAAGTCCGCATTGTCACACCTTAATTGGAAGATGCCCAATGCTCTTAATCACTCTTGACACCTCCTCGGAACCTTTCCAGCACTGTTCGATTCACTTTGAGATGTGGGAACCAGAACTATATGCATCATTCAAGATGCAGCACAAGATGGTATCTTTAGTAGTAATAACATTAAGATGCTTATGTTTTGTTCTCTATTCTCTTCCTAATCATTCCTAAATTCCATTTGTTTATTTGACTAATACTTAACTAAGACACAATTTGAGACAGAAATAGTAAGTAAAAATAAAAGATGGTTTCATAATTCTGTATCCTCTTAATTATACATTTTATACCCGAAAGCTGAAGTGAAACCCTACTCATTTCAGTACTCAGAAATTTGGATAATTAAAAAATAAACCAAACCCTCTGCCATTACTATAAAGATGCATACATGTGAAAGCAGCATGTCAACCAGTAAAACTCAATATTGCAATTCTGAGCCTCTCCCAGCAACAGCTGCCTTTAAAAGGCATAGTTGTTTTTGGTACTGAAAGAACAGAAACTTGACAGACATCATGAGAAAGAACCTACATTGACAGAATTGAGGGCTGAGGACTAAAATCACAATGCTAAAGATACCACTGAAATAAAAACCAACCAAACAAAAACCCACACCACAGTGAAATGCACTAATTTCACTCAGTTACATATTAACCGGCTGCTACATATACGCAGAAAATCCACTATTTCTTTCAGCTGTCACTATGGAACAGTAAAGAAATCACAAGAGGCCAAATAATTAGAAACTCCAGCAACACGCTGCTTCCTCAACGTTATAAGGGCTGTCTTCTACTCTGGAGATGCTGGATTTTTGCCTGGTAGACGACTTCTAATACAGGTAACTAGCTCTGAACATAATAAACCTGTACAACTGCCTTAATCCACACACTAGCATTCTGAAACCTATCGTCTTGAATACACAGATAGGCAGACGAGCTTTCTTATCCAGAGCTATTCCCAAGTCTTTGCTTATGGTTCAGTAGTGTTGACCTCAGAGCACTACCAAGTGGCCTGCTGAGAGCATAAGAGCTCTTTTCTAGGCTTGCAGCCCACAGACTGCTCACTGGAACACGTGGCTTCCCTGGGTTCTGTATAGTACCCCCAACTCCTAGGGAAAAAAAATCCAAGCAAGCGCACCTGCAGAGAATACTGTTGGTCAGAGGGGCTTTTTCAGCATGCTACAAAAACATGGCAGCGCAGGTAAGAGAAGTTAATTTAACAGAAGTGTTCCATCCTCCTGTACATAATTACCAATAAGTCACTGACATAATGAACACTTCCTGTGCCTCAAATTGCCTATCAGTGTACGTGAACATACCTTTTCGCCAGGAACACCAGCAATGCCATCCGGTCCCTTTGCACCCATTTCACCCTACAAAACAAATTAATCAATTAAAGTTCTAAAGAGCTCTGAGGCTAACAACTACTAAGATCATACCTAATTCAACAGAAAAGCATCTGCTACTTGTTTTTGTCATGCTTAGTAATATAACCACAGTGGCAGAGGAGGATGCCATACATGTAACCCTACCATCAGACAAAATAAATACATTTTAAAACACCTATAATGTCAATTAAGACCCTCATCTGAAAAAAACTTGCAACACGCACATTTCCAAAAAAAGCAGGTCTGCTGATTTTAAGGGAATTCACTACGATAGCAGAGCGAAACCAAGTGGGTCCATTTTCACTGGGCTGCGTGTGTTCCACACCGAGAAAGCTAAACGTGTAACACAGGTTTCTTTGGTCTAAGTCACATGTGTCTCTTTAAAAATGTTGTGGACTACTTAAACTCAGTTCCTCTCTCCCTTAGAGAAACCAAACCGTAAATCAAAAGCAATCCCTAAGGAAATGCTAGTTCTTAGAGACAAATAACTAACTGCATCAGGAGAGGTATGGAAGATCCCAGCAGCTGCAAATCGGACCATGAATCCTAAAAATGACTGAAGAAAACATCAAGCACAGAATTTTTGCTTAGTAATGTCAAGTATAAGGGTTACAAAGTTTTAAAAAAAGTGGATGGATGCTAGAGGAATATAATGAAAGCACTGAAATCATATTATACTTTTCATTTCAGAACAAAACACATTAGATTTGTCTACTTGTACCGAGAACATTTTCTAGCAAACTGAAAACACCACAGCCTTTTTTGGAGCAATCAATTCTCTGTGAAGAAAATATCACTGGTTTGAATAAAGTTCACTATTAAACTGGTTTTTGAGATAAAAGGTTGCACAAAGAAGCAGAAGAGACAGATTTACATTGGTTGTAAACCTAGGTTTGGGGCCCAAATCTAGCAACTGCAAAAACCAAAGCTGCTGCAGAGGAATTTGTGCCCAAGACCTCTGTATTCTAAACCTCTAAACTAAAGGGTGTAACTTTTTAAATAGCAGGATCCTGGAAACTCCTAATTCTGATATTCAGCATATGCAGAAGCTTCTCAGTGTCAGGCAAAGTCAACACAACCACTCTGCAGTAACAAATACCAGTTACTCATGACGTTCCCAACTGGGGTACACGCACACTGCTGCAGTGACTTTTTTCTTCTGTTATCTATAGGACAGGAGATGCCTAACAGCGTAGCAGACAGGCTTCGTCTGGGCCACAGAACGTAGGTGTTCGGTGACCACACTGGTGGGCACGGGATCTAAAGTTGTTCCAAAGTTCACAAGATGAACATTAGGACAGCACAAGTGAACTGCATCCCAGCAGCCTGGTCTTTTTCCCAAGAGCAAGGAGACCAGGTCCCTGTCTGGATGATCGTACCTGCATTTGATGCGAGACCATCCCTGTGTAAAGTATATAACCATATCTTAAATTACAACCTAAGTCTCTCCATCAGGTTTAAATTGATTTTAATTAATATAGTTATGGTACAATAACATCAACTAGGTATTCCAGAAGTCAGCATACAAACACCACAGTTCACTTGTGCAGTTCTTAATGCTGTGAGCTTTAAAAAGACACAAAACAAAGCCCAAAACCAAAAATCCAACCAACCAAACAAAAAACCCAAAACCAAAAAAAACCCAAACAACGAAACACACCCCTCTCCCCCCAAACCAAAAATAAGAGCGAGCTTCATAAACAGAGAGACTGGGTACTGTAGTATCTTTATCTTTTCAGCGTAAACTTCACACTTCTGTTCTGAAGTTATTAACCTTTCTGAAGTTAAGAAAGGAGCAGTAGGGTTGGCAAGTAGTAGTATATAACAGGAGTATTTGCTATATCCCAGAACAGCCATTATAAAACATTTAACCCCTAGTAAAGGAAGGATTTACAATATATGCTTTTCCTCGGCCTTCCCTCTAGGCTGGCACGCAGCGCTGCTGACTCAGCACGCTGTACTCTGAGGTGCTTAAACTCTACTTAGGCTCTACCCAGGGTCAGATCCAGGGCCCAGAATGGCAGTCTCAGTTACATCCCCAGAATTCGCTATTTTTGTCTCTAGCTGCAAGATAAAAAGAAGAAAAAAATCATCCACAAAAAAATCCCACCAAAAACAAACCCCCAAAATTACAGGTCAGGTTTCCTCCTTTTCTCTAAAAAGCAGAATGATGTGTCCTAATTACTGCCACCATAACTTTGAGGTAAGCCATCATACCCTAATAATGTTGCTGCTGCTTCTCGCCTACCATAAAACTTAGCTTCCCTGCCCCCTATTTCAATTTCTTCACAACTATTTCCAGAAATCCTCATCAAATAGCTGCATGTGCACAGCCTAGCTCAGAACTCCTTTGTTTATAACAGGTGAACTAAGCAAATCAACCAAAATGAGCAACTCCCAGGTGCAGAGCACCGCTCCAGCCAGACACTTAAGCCACTGCTCATAAGCAGCAATGCTCTGGAGGAGCGTGTGAGCTATCTCCTATGTCCCTCCTATTCAAATATTGGAATAGTCCTGTTAGCTCTACCTCAAAAGGTGACAAAAATCCTGTGCGTGCAAACAGCGCGAACCCACTGGCACGAGGAGAGAGAACGAAGCTGGCCAGGCCCCCGGTTATCTCATCACCCACAGAGCGACTCCCTTATCTATGCACGCTCTGCTCCCTTATGCCACTTGCCAGTATTTTAATAGACCAGAACCACTTTGTTACATTCAGCAGTGTATTTTTATAGACTGTATAGTCTAAAATTACACAGCCTGCTACATGGCAGGAAGCCTTTAGCATATATGACATACTAGCCAGTTAACCAAGGTATGTTTACGCTTCTGTTCCACTAACCACAGACAGACTCCCTACCTTGAAGACAAGTCTACTGCAAATTAGATCATGAAGTTATGCTTCTACCTTGTAATTGTGATTTTAATAACCAGTCTGAAAGATTCTAGTTTTTCATGCTTTTATTCAATGAGTTTAAATATCAGATACCATAGGTTGTACAACCTATAGTAGTATTTACACAGGCAGCATGACAATAAAAAGAAAAAAATCAATGGGAAATTGCATTTTTAAAAGGGGCTTTGCCTATTTTTTGTTTTGTTTTTTTGCATAATGGCATTTTCTTCGTTCTGCATAACGATGCCATTTACAAAAGCAAATAAGAATCATCAGCTTCTCACGGAGTAGAGGCCAAAAGTATCAAATGAGATGAAAAAAAGGGCTCCTGACCATCAGGCCTACATCTATCCTCTCTCTCTTATGCCTTAACAAGCTTATTCTAACTCCTGACACACACTAATTGAGCTTTCTAAATTTTTTTGTAACTAAATTAGTAAGAACGAGAATAAAGAATTGCATTTGCAAAACTACCAAAGCCAACAGAAACATCTGCTGCCAGAAGAACAATTTTGTAAGCTGGTGCACACCAGCAGTGTAATGCCGGTGTTTATAGGCTATGAGGCACGTCAGTGCAACAACATTCAAAGGCAGTGCCGTGAGCTGTAAGCCTACCGTCAGGATTTTCTGCTAAGGGTACCACTGAAAAGCCTTCTCAGCTGAGCACAGGATACTTATTGAATGAAATATTTAAGGGATATCACATTGTTCAGAAGGGGATCTCTTGCAAACGACAGGATGGCCACTGTATTTTTGATAACGTTTATTTTGGTAAACTCATAAGCAGACAGGGTGGAAATTCATCTGGCTGAAAAAAGAAAATAAAAATACTTCTGTGAACTTTCCATAAAGCCAAGCCAAACTCAATTCTTAACAAGACACTGCAGAAAGCAAACATGCTTCTTTTGAATGATACCAATCAGCCTTCTATCTGAAGTGGAAACAATTCTGCACATCTGAGACCACCTGCAGTATCACACTTGTGATCTTTTTTTTTTTTTACATTAAGGATTGAGAGTTCCAAAAGCACTTGACCTGTACCTCTGTGCACCATTCAGCCTTTATGCAATGCCGCTGCTGTAGAACTGGAAATGACACACCGGTAGCTAACACAAAATACAATACCTTGATTCCTCTACCACACATTATTATTGAAGAATCATGTACAGCAAAGACAGCCTAGAATCAAATGTGCCAATAGAGAGTGACAAAGCAGTAATTACATAAGTTAACAAATTACAGTTGTTTCTCATACAAAACAAAAAAAAACCCCTTTCTTAAAAGAAAGTATTCTAATTTAAACACATTATTCTGTCTCTTGAATGGCATATTTATTCAAAATATATTTACATTTAGATATGTCGTGGGATTAACTTGACACATTAATATTTAATCTAGAAAAAAGTCTACAAGGAATTTTTAGAGGAAGAAAATATTCTCAGCAGGATTCAGCACTAACCAGGTACAGATGATGATTTTAATACTAAGAAAAAAACCAAGTGCACTTAATAAATAGAACGAAATGAACATGGCCTCCAGCACACACTGCTGCAGTATTACATTACAACACTGCTCTTGTCCACAGTGGGGACATATTAGTTCAGATAAAATGAGTAACCTATGTCAGTTTTCAAAATACTTCTTAACCAATATCCGTTTTGGTTTTGTAAGATTTGTTGAAGTAAACTAGCTTTGTCAGTTTTCATCTCTGCATAATTATGTGTGCAGACAGCATCAGAAACATTCAGGTAAGAAAAATGTGTATAATTATCGAGAAAGAAATCCCAGCACACTCTGAATTGAGTTGCTCCCAGCAGACAGGGTACTGGCAGGCTTTCCAAAAGTGATAAAGTGGAAGGTGAAAAAGGTAACGCAGAGAACGCATCCTTTATACTAGAGCTGTCATCTGTATAATTAATGTCAGAGGCAGTCCCTGTAAGAAATTATGTAAGCTAAAATTCAAAAGTTAAGTGTACTGACAAATAACAGTTCATATGATTCTAAAATGGTGATAGAGGTATTTAGACCTGGAAAAAAACTCATTAGGAACTGTTAGTTGATGAATACAATAAATTCAAATTTGAAAGCTGAAGAGGGACTGTTTAGAAGGGCATGTAGTGATAGGACAAGGAGTAATGGCTTTAAACTGAAGGGGCGCAGATTTAGATTAGATGTTAGGAAGAAATTCTTTCCCGTGAGGGTGGTGAGGCACTGGAACAGGCTGCCCAGAGAAGCTGTGGATGCCCCATCCCTGGCAGTGTTCAAGGCCAGGTTGGATGGGGCTTTGGGCAACCTGGTCTCGTGGGGGGTGTCCCTGCTTGTGGCAGGGGGGTTGGAACCAGATGATCTTTGAGGTCCCTTCGAACCCTAACCATTCGGGGGACATAGAAATAAATAATTTAAAAAAAAATAATCAGAGAATTTGCCAAGGGTGAGAAAGAAAACTCATCCCAAAGGTGGCATCATGCCAGAGTTTCCCTGGCACTGGAGGAAAAAACAGGGAGTATATAGCCCAGGTAGCATCATCCCTATTATTCCCAGCAGAAGCCCTCAGGGCTGCTGCAGTGCAGGGACCCAGAATTGCCTTGGCTTGAGCTGGGTGTCGCTAGTTTAACCCCTGCGCTGGGGCCAGTGGCTGCTGCCTGCCCTGCTCCAGCTTCAGCTCTGGGGGTGGCCCTGTTGAGGAGGGTGTGACACCCCCAACCTTCTGAGCACATCAGAGTGCTGAGTACTTGCTGACAGCCTCTCCATCCCCTCTTGAGGACTGAGAGGAATACTAGGCTGGTGAATGTGGCAACATAGAGAAGAGGGGGTTTAAGAAAGTGGGTTTTTCTTTTTTAAGAAAACAAGTTAAACTGTATTACTAACAACATTTTTCCCTATTTGATAATTTGGACTATTTCATGGCTAAAATATTAAGTCAGACTACCAATAAATTCTCAGCTCCACAGGTATGGAGTCTTTCTTGTCACCCATTGTAAGATGTTAGCCTACCTACACGGGCGATTCCTGACTTTGTCATCACTGACAGCCAGTCACATTTTGCCCCAAATCTTTTCTTTTCCATGCATTCCAGCTGCTAGGTCCCTATCAATAACCTCTGTAACAAAAAAAGGACCAGAAAAGAACAATTCTCAAGGCTGCATAACACAATAGATATGCCATAGAATAGAATAGAATCATTAAGGTTGGAAAAGACCTCAAGGATCATCTAGTCCAACCGACTCTCCCCCCCACCTATTAACCACTAAACCATGTGCTTCAGTGCTGCATCTAACCTTTCCTTAAATACCCGCAGGGACGGTGACTCCACCACCTCCCTGGGCAACCCGTTCCAATGCCCGATCACCCTTTCCGAGAAGAAATTTCTCCTAAATTCCAATCTGAACCTCCCCTGGTGCAACTTGCAGCCGTTCCCCCTTGTCCTGTCACTAGTGATCTGCGAGAAGAGGCTGACCCCCAGCTCGCCACAACTCCCTTTCAGGTAGTTGTAGAGGGCAATAAGGTCTGCCCTGAGCCTCCTCTTCTCCAGACTAAACAAGCCCAGTTCCTTCAGCCGCTCCTCATAAGACCTGTGCTCCAGCCCCTTCACCAGTTTCGTTGCCCTTCTCTGGACACGCTCCAGGGCTTCGATGTCTTTCTTGTGGTGAGGGGCCCAAAACTGGACACAGTACTCGAGGTGCGGCCTCACCAGGGCTGAGTACAGGGGGACAATCACCTCCCTGTTCCTGCTGGCTACACTATTCCTGATACAGGCCAGGATTCTGTTGGCCTTCTTGACCACCTGGGCACACTTGGAATTAGGTGGGCCTGGGTTATAAGAATGACAGAGAAGAAGAAAAGAAAGACTAGCAAGGAAAATAGGCAGAAAGAACAGTTCAGCACCTCATTTGTTCTCCACTATTTCTTTTTTCTTATCATTCTATTACAAATATTTTCCTAGTGCAACAATACATTGCATAAACATAGCTCTATCAATCCTAAAATAGGCTTTTCAATGTCCTTTTCCTTAAGCAAAATTTAAATTAATAAAGCTCACTTGAATAGCAATAAATTTCTCCATGGTGTGCATCAACAGGCGCTTTAATGTTGGCAAGCACTCTGCCTCTGGCTTTTTGCTCCCTGCTGTACTTACAGCATTAACCAGTGACCTATTAACACAGCTTGGAGTGGTTTAATATTATACTAAAATATTTAATTCTCTTTGCATTTCAATTTAAAATCTTTTGTGGGCACTGAGTTTGCTTAAAAGAAAAAAAAAGACAACACGCAATTACTCTTTTTTGCCTCTCTGACCGAGAAAATGAGTTTATATAGTCAGTATATATATAATCTTTCCAATTATTGCGATCCATATTCTGTCTTTCTGAAGAATTTCTACATATAGAGGACAAAACAGGACCTTCACATCACTATCAAAAGATATTTACCAACAACGAAAATATTTGTAAAGTGTTTGAAGTACCATGCTGAAGTAGTAGTGAAAATTGCTTCAAAAACATAAAACACAGTAAATTTCTCACTCAGCTGAGCAGAAGAGGAAACCTACCTCTGCAGAACAGGTATCAAAATTGGTTAAATCACAGGAGACTTCCACCTGACTTGTGATGACTTGAAACTTGTGAAATACACTGTGCTAAGAATCAAGCTGCCGTGAGAGTAATGGGGTATATCATTCAGGGATAACCTATATTGTACACCTGACTGTGCTGCCTCTCAGTTTTCATCCGATGGGAAAAAGCTCTCAGGTAGTCCAAAAAGTGTGTTTTGAGGGCAGAGATCAGCAAGCAGTAAAGTTGGACCTGGTAACTTTGAGTCTTAATTATTCAGATATTAAAACCCAGGAGGCTGTCCCTTGCTGCAGGTAGCTGCAGAAGCTGATCTCCAGCAAATAAAACCCTGCCAAGCAAAGATCCCTGGATCCAAGCTTGCACAGGAAAAAAAAAAACAAACAAAGAAACAAAAAAAACCCCCAGACACTACTGCCCTTGGGACAGTTTTTGCTACACAGTAAGGGGTTTATGGTACCAAACTGAACAGCCTGGTCATTCAAGAAGGGAGACAGTCTTGCAAATGAAAATCTGCTTCACCTCTGAAGCAACAGAAATAATACTTCTATTGTTGAGTGAAGAACTGTCCTCGTAACATCCTCACAAAGCCATAATGGAAGGTCAGGCATACAAGTAGGAAGGTCATTCACACAAATGGAATAATTTTGGTCAGTGATGCTCCTGTACAGTCAGATGGACAGCTTGCCAGAGAGGCATCAGTATTTGCATGAATGCCTGTCCTCATGAAAATATGGCACTTCTGTCATCTGGACCCACGATACACTTTGGCTCAGACCTGTTCAGAGGTACTAAAATGGGCCAAGAGTACATGACTGCCAAGAGTACTGCCTAAATTCAAAATGCCTAAAAATGGCTTATGATGCCTTGGTACTGGTGATAGCTTAGATACTCCTGAACAGGAAAAACACAGGCTGATCTTAGGGAACAACTGTGTTAGACTGAAAAGGAGGACAACTTTGAAGGGCTTGAATACAGCTTAACTCCCCTTTGCATATGTAGAGACTTTCTTGCTAACCCCATAACAACAAAAAACAGATGTAAATTCAGTCATAAAATTTCAGTGGATGGGAAATTAGAATGAGACAACATAAAATAACACGATAACGAAAGTTGGTGCTGGACACGAGATAATATCAACGGATACAGAAATTTCCAAGGAAAGAAGCTAAAAAATTACCATTAACTGGTTTTCACTTGGATGCTGTCATGGCAAGAACATTTAAATATAGACAGTTGGATACTACTACTACTACTACTGAGATGATTTAGAATGAAAAGAAAACAATAAAATGAGGAGCCGAGCACAAGCAAAGTGGGAAACATAGGGTGAAGAACTATCAGACAACTTCCAGAAATCTCTTTTTTGTAAACGGCCAAAGTCATAAAGAAGCTGCCTATTTCGTGTATAACATATTACAAAACATCCAACCACAGTCTGTTACTCTCCTTTACATAATCTGGCAATAAATCATGTATCCTGCCTGACTGGGATGGTCTGGGGTCTTGCTGCCTCTCCACCTCTAATTATTGATGTAGCATGGCCATCACTGAGAGCAAGTGTTACTGAAAACTTGCATAAACACAAAGAAAAAATGATACTAAACCCTCAGAGAGCATGGGTGGCATTGAGTTCCACCATGGTAGGCACTATTCAAGGCAGTATTCGTTTGGTCCCAAAAGTCAACAACGAGATCATCCTTCTAATCACGGCAATAATGTGCCCTCCACTCAACCCCCAAAACAAACCCCAAAAAACCCCACCTCAAAGCTCACAAGTAGAAAGTGCTGCTCAATTGTAAGGAAGGTTCAAATTAAGCAGCTTTCTTGCTGTTTCTGCACTACCTCTGACTTTAACCTGCCAATTCATTGAATTTTGTGAACTGACATTCACAAATGTCACTTTACTATCATTAGGCTAAGCTGCTGGATGCACAGAATCCTGCCCAGGCTCTAAATATTCAGTGAAGTATCAGAGTGGCTGGATGATAAACAGATAGAATTTGGACTTACAGATGGTAGGCCACTGACAAAAACAAAAAAACACCAAAAACACCCCACCAAAGCAAAAAACCACACCAAACAAAAACCCTGTCTTTGTATAAATCTTGAAAGAATCTCAAGCTTAACAATTTTCAGTTTTACATCTAAAACAAAAACGTTTTACTTCGTAATTACCAACCATGTGAGACATGGCCCTATGCAATTTGCTATCAGTGATGCACGTAAGCTGAAAGGGTTCTTTGACTATTGGGTGGTTTTTGAATCAATGCAATGAGAGTTTCTTTGTTAAACAAACAGAAGGACAGAACTAGAGATAACCACAGGTACCCATATGCTTTTTTTTCTTAGACATACTGTGCTTAGCATGGTAAATATTGCTAAGTGGGTGGTAAAAAAATTAGGCTTCTGAAGTCTCCTTTCTCATCTTAGTAGCACTAATGGTCTAAATGGATTGTGTCAAGAGCAGAAGAGCAGTTTCCCAAATAAATGCTAAGAAACTCCCTATGTTGGCGATGTAGGCTTATCCTAACAATTGTTCTATATATGCAGACCTAGGATCAGCAAAACTTCATTATTCCATTTGGAAACTACCAGCAATCTCTCTAGGTTCAGCTGGGCTAGAGAAACCACCATGCCTGAACCTTTTCCTTCCACCAAGGAAAAAGATACAGCTAGTATCAAAAACAAAGTATATATTGGAGGAGAAGAGTGTTGGGGAAAGACACTGCCAAGGACGTTACTTAATTTCTACTGACTGCGTGGATAAGCCCTCCCAGAGCTGGACCCATTTCAGCCAAGTACTGCAGGCCTAACAGCAGCACTGGCTGTCTTCACAAACTGTTTCAGATCATGTATCAAGCAGTGTGCTGTGAGGGAGGAAGCTGAGTTAGGACAGCTCCATCCTGACCTCTGGATTAGGACATTCCAAGTATCTTCCTCTCACACGGCATTCCCAGAACTCAGAATTCCTTTCCACTGTCTTTCTGGCTGATTTGCAATAGTTTCAGGTTGCCACCTGTATTAGCACAAGAAAAACATTCCCAGACACATCCTAATCCAGCATCTTCCAAACACATTTAGGGAATGGAGTTTGGAGGAAAAACATATGATGTGCTGACCTTGATAATTAGGAAAGCCTGAAGCTAAATAAATAACACAGGAATGTCATGGCAAGCATTACACAACAAAAATACAGAATAGGCCCAAGGAAAGGAGCACCAACTGGCCGGTCCCGGGGCTTGCCAATGCCAGGTCACGCTCTCTTCACAATTAAGGAAGTCTCAGGTAAGAGTGATGTCAAAGACTAGACAGTCCTGCGGTCATACAAGCAAATTCATACCCTTCTACTGCTGACTGAAAGGATGAACCCACCACACAGGATTCTGTCCACCAGCAGTGATGTGCACAGACAATATGGGAAAACGCTTGTTACCGACGGCACGCAATAAGGCATACTGACAGGGATGGCTGGGCACGTGCTTCCCAGGCAGGTAAAGCCTGTTCCATGGACCCCAATATGATACAGCTGTAGGCTGTCTGGCAGGACACTCGTGCAGAACCAGAGACTGACTGATAAAGGATTTAATTTGCGTATAGAGAGACTCAGGAATAACAGAATCCATAAACTTTCCATTTAAGAAAGACAAGCCAAAGATAAAGGTTTGAAAGAAAGAATTCAATTGATATTTTACCTTTTCACCTTTATTTCCTTTCTGGCCTGGCAAACCAGCTACTCCTGGCAATCCTGCTTCTCCCTGATTTTAAAAGGAATCAAAAAATCAACAAAGCAGCAGATTCAAAATATGTACTTGGTTTGGTTTCCTTGTCTTTATCACAAAAGCCTAACAAAGCAAATGATTCAGAATAAATATAGCACAACATTCAAGAGAAGGATTTAAAAGCCAAGTTAAGTAGAAAAGAATTTATTCTCAGGTAAAAACACTTACAGTAAATATAATGCCTAAATATCATTCCCATTTTTACCATGGGTCTTTTTTTGCTATATGTTCAAAAAACTAAACCTTACAGACCTCTGCAACTCTAACTTTAAATTAATTAAATCTAAAAAGTACTGGTTTCTAATTGGGAAATACAATTTAAGTACATTACAATACTACCAACCAGTAAGATATTTTTCATGATTAAAAAAAACAGAAAAACAAAACCAATCTTGGTTTTGTTGGTTGTTGCGAGGCTTTTTTCTTTCATTGGTTTGTTTTTGAATACCTAGCAGGATTAAAAACAGTACAATGCACTAAAAAGCAATAGAAAAACCTCATACTTTATTTGGAAAGCAGTGACATCTCTCTCTAGATTCTTCTTGTATTCCTGGAAGCGTGTATATTTTGCTGGCATGAACAGTCATCGGTGATGAAGTCGTAGCAAGTAACGTCTCCTCGTGTTGGCACTAAAATAAAAAGAAACTTTTCTCATTTTCGGTCCACTTCAGTTAATAAATACCATCAAAGCACTATTAAGTTACTTTCTGTTTTAATACACCATACTATGGAGACCAGCCATGCATGTTGGAGACAAGCCATGCTGAAAGAGACTTTGGGGTCCTGGTCAACAGCAAGTTGAACATGAGCCAACAGTGTGCCAAGGCTGCCAGGAAGGCCAGCCATGTCCTGAGGTGCATCAAGCACGGCATTGCCAGTTGCTCTAGGGAGGTGATTGTCCCACTCTACACTGCGCTGGCGCAGCATCACTTCAAGTACTGGGTGCAGTTTTGGGCGCCACAGTACAAAGGACATAAAACTATTGGAGAGCGTCCAAAGGAGGGCAACAACAATGGTGAAGGGTCTAGAGGGGAAGATGTATGAGGAGAGGCTGAAGTCCCTTGGTCTGTTCAGCCTGCAGAAGAGGAGACTGAGGGCAGACCTCATCACAGCCTACAGCTTCCTCACGAGGGGGAGCGAAGGGGCAAACACTGATCTCCCTCCGGTGACCAGCAACAGAACCCGAGAGAACAGCATGAAGCTGCGACAGGGGAGGTTTAGGTTGGAGATCAGGAAAAGGCTCTTCACTGGGAGGGTGGTCTGCCACTGGCACAGGCTCCTCAGGGAAGTGGTCACTGCACCGAGCTTGACTGAGTTCCAGAGGTGTCTGGACAATGCTCTCAGTCATCTGCTCTGATTGGGCTGGTCCCGTGTCGAGCCAGGAGTTGGGCTTGATGATCCTTATGGGTCCCTTCCAACTTGGGATATTCTGATTACAGAGAAGCCACAATAATTGCCAAACATAGGAAAATCAAGTCCAGCCATTGTGATCTTCCTGTCCTAAAAATCAATGTCAGTTAAAATTGATCTGACTGTCCCACTTCTTTTTCCAAAAGATCCCAGACAGAGGACTAAAGACTCCCAAAATTAGAAGTAGTAAAGCAGAAAATGCCAGGGAAGGGTGTGGAGGAGTGGGAAGAAGGTATTTCTCAGTCTCATCCTGTCCTCCACCTCCCGGTCCAAAATGGAAAACAGCAGAGTGCGAGAGAAAATTCTGGTTTTTGGTCTTTTTTTGTAAAGAAATACTTCAGGTGCGCACAGTTCAGAAACAAAAAGCCTTGAAGCCAATATTCACCTGTCTGTAACTCACGAAAGCTGAGCCAACCTGAAGATGCACTATATGGACAAAACAACAGAACCTGATACATTTCAGAAGCTCTCATTAATATGTAATGAGGTCTCCTCAAGCCTTCTGGCAAAGAAATCCCCACAGGGTTTACAGCTTACTGTAGAAATTTGCATCAAACAATAAATTCTTTCCCTTTAATTACTGAAAGCGTAGC
Source organism: Psophia crepitans (assembly GCA_013399095.1). Lineage (NCBI taxonomy): Eukaryota > Metazoa > Chordata > Aves > Gruiformes > Psophiidae > Psophia > Psophia crepitans. Next base: position 466,652 of record VWZZ01006507.1, on the reverse strand, counting down.
TATTATAATTGGTAAAGTAGTCACGAAAAAATAAATCGGAAAATGGAACGCTGGTTTCAATATGAAAGTCATCAACAAGTAGTTCATAATTTTTTACCTCTTCAATGTAAAACATACAAGTGAAACTGATGATGCTTTTATCTGTATAGCTGAATGAATCTTTAAGATGCTATTAATAAAGCCTCTCTCTGATCTTTTTGTGTTCATATATAATTAGCGTTTGGTTTTGTTTTACTTTTTTGCTCCTGTGTCATAACTGCTAAATAAATTGTATTTCCATACAGAAAGTGGAACCTACAGAAAAAAGCCCATTCATTTCACTTATCAATGAACTTACACATTCAAGAGAAAACCTGCACTGTTATCAGGAACATATTATGAAAAATATTTAAAGAACAAATTATTATTTCAAACTGGAATATCCCTTGATAATTTAGATCCAGCTTCTTCCATGTTTCTGAGGACCTATCAGCTGTCAGTTCCCACAGCCTCTTCAGCTCCTCTGTTCTCAGGCAGCTTTATCCCTCCATTCCAGGTACCCTTTTCTCCCACCTTTTTGCAGACGGAATCAATTAGTCCTTCTGCATGCTCTGGGGTTTTTTGCTTACTGCAGGTTAGGCGGTGGTGGTACTGCCCGCTATTGCAGAGGAGTCTGCTATTATAGACTACTCATATCTAGCAGACCAATATTTTAGATTTTTTTTTTTCCTGAGTTTTTTCTCCTCCAAATGGGCTTGTTTTAGCAAAACCATCACGTTCACAACTTCAAGCATCTCTATGGTTCTATCATCTTCCAGGTTATACTGATTCTATCAAAACAAAAGGGAAAAGTGAACCTTCTAAACCAAATCAATGTTTTCCCTTATGTTAAACAATATATACATCTCAGCGTGTGCACTATAAAGAAGAAAGTACTTGCCAATTATGAAACACTCCACATTTATGTAGAGGAACATCTTCCTCAACACCTTCCTATTTTTCTTCCCTTCCACTGTCATGCAGACTCTTTCATGGGCTTTGTTTACTGTCTGTAATGCTTCACGAGATGCAACTGTATACTAAAATGGCTGCTGTTATTTAAAACCCTCCTCAGGTCACAGTGATTTGTTTCCTGTGCTCTGAGACTTCCTCAGTTAGGAGGACAATTAGATATGTTAAGAAATGCATTTAAAAAAGCAATAGCAGCACCTAGAGCCTTTTACTAGAGTTCCACTGTGTCATTTAGTCAGGCAGCAAGAAACCACGTACCATTACTCCAGATACAACATTCGTTTTGAGAAAGTAATTAACCTAAAATTTGTATTGAAATTTCTTTATCATTCTTCAGAAAGAAGCAATTTCTTTTGTATTAACTTTTGCATTTTAACAAATAACTTACCAGGTCTGCAGACATTTCACAACACGTATCTTCTGTTGCAAGTTTTGGATTACAATAAACTGTTAAGTGGCGAAGTTCAATCTATTAAGAAATACAAAAGAGATTAATACAAGATGTAAAAACATGTCTTACAGCATGCATTTTCTTATCCTGGCATAATAAACTTTTTTCTCTGAAACAGTGAATATTTCTGAAGTGCTGGAAAAAGAGACAAATTAAAAAATTACACAGTTGCTCACTTAAGGAACAAATTACGCAGTCTATTACTCTGATGTAAATCACATTGTAGATTTAATTTATCTTCATGTAAGTTGCATCCCTCTGTACTGCTCTTGCTATGCGACATAGCCATTGCAGCCCTCTAGACATCCTCTGCAAACCTTCCTTTCCAGGAACTCCTGCAGTTAACTAGAGCAAAGGTTTGGTAAGCTCTCTCTCACCTACACCTTCTATCACTTTGGACCTTTGCCTGGACCATGTCGCTAAATCATCTGAAGAGCAAAACATCACAAATTCTGTACATAAAGCTCCTGTTTCAGAGATTTTTGGGGTGGACTGGAGAGATGAACAGCACCTAATTTTAGCTAGCTCGTCTTGCCCTTGCATGCCCCGTTCTGCATCTGTTTTGTACGCTGTTATTCTCTCCCTTGCGCTTGGTATTGAGAAGAGTGGCTGTCGGTACAGAATCCGCTCTGCTGCCTTCATCAGCATTATGCCCATAATGTTTTCCTGCAGATGTGAAAACCCCGATTAACAGCTTCCACTGAGAATTATCCAGCCCATGCCATGCAACCAACAGAAGATAAAAACAATCTGGTCTTCTGTGTGTTACTAGGAAATGAGGAGATGGTACGTTCATTTCAAATAAAGTCGCACTCAGACTTAGAAAATAAAATTAAGCATGAGCTTGACCCTGTGAAACAAGAGCTCTGAGTCCAGGCCGAAGTGTTCAGTGCCTCAGAGGGGTGACTCCTCACAACGCTAGCCTGCAGTTACAACGTGCTGTTTTCATCTGGAACTGTACAGTGTACACAACATAGCTGAAACTTTCAGAGGGTCACTGCAAACTCCAAGCCAGATGCTTTTAACCTGGTAAGTGGATGTCAGCGTACTTAAAACAAACTGACGCTGCCTGGAGCTTTCAAATTACTTGCTGTGAGTTCTCTGCACGAGGAAACAAAGGAGAGCATCTTTGGGCCAGAACACAGCCCAGAATATTATGGGGTAACCCTTGCTTCAGGAAATAGACCTGCAGCCACTTCCTAATCCCTCCCATTTGGAGGAGGGAGCGACAGCTATGAACAATATGCACCCCTGTTTCTGCATAGATGAATTATCCTGGAATGTGACACAATCTTGATATACAGGTAATCTTTAATTTGTTTTGTCCTCCCCCTTCATCACAGAGACACAAACTGCAACAGATGACTGATATAAACTTATAAATAAATCTCAAAAATCAAAAGGAAAAAATTATCACTTGGAGTTACCTCTAAAAGTAGCAATAATATGTCTAAGGTAACTACGTGGCTCTTACTTGAAAGCGAGTAACAGAAAAATAGGCTTCTGAAACCAGGCCCGAGGCTTTGTAGTTACTCTGGTAACAGAAGGTTTGCCTAACCAGATGCTACGGCACTGAATATAGTTTAGAGAGAAAGACTCAAGGACTTCAAATTAAGAAAACACACTCAAAATTAATCACCAGTTTTGAACCTTTTATCTACATAATTCTTCATGATGGTGTTAGGAAAAGCACGGCTAAAACACGACTTCAAGTCATCTGGTTTCCCCTTCATACTACTCACATCCACAGGCTTATCATCTGCAGCGCGAGAAGCAATCAGAGTCCTTCCCTGCAAGTCAATGGTGAATTTTTCATCAGTCTGCTTTCTCTCAATTAAATTACAATCCAAATAGAGGGAAATGATCCCCGACTGCACGCTAATACCAAGCTTATGCCACTGCCGATCAAACAACGGATAAATTTCTCGACTCTTGAAAGTGTAGTGCAGTATATTTCCCTGAGCAGATTTGGTCATATACTCCACAACCTTTTTTGTACCATCCAGAAGGACAGAAATCTGAAAGAAAAATAAAAGAAGTGGTCATTTAAAAGTTAGAGTATAAGAATTCAAACCATATATAAACTATATGTAATAAGAATACTTTGACCACATAGATTGGGCAAGAATTATGAAGCATTCTTCTATGTAGCTTTGTAAATACATATCAGCTATAAATCATAACATGCTTTTGTATCCTAGTTTGTAGTCTTCATACATTTTGTTAAAGCTCCTGTCATTCCTATGATAAATCATGAATTACTTCCGAGCAGTCTGTCTATTCCATATAAACTATAGCTAAATCCAGTGGTGAAATATCCAAAGTCATATTTGCCATCTTACATGAGGGGAAAAAAAACAATGAAAAAAAAATAAAATCAAACACAACTCTAACCTCAGGTGTGTCATACTGATTTAAAACTTGCCATATATACCAACGCTCTTTCTTGGTATTGCGCCGGACACGGAACATAGCAACTAGAGAGTATTCTTCAGGAAGCCCATTTGGAAATACTTGCCTACAATAGGAGAGGAAAAAAAGAAAAAGATTTCTTGTTATTCTTATACATGCAAACATTGCTTAAAAGGAATGAACAGAAATAATATCTGGTGAAAACAAGGAGCCAAATGCTCACTCACACTCAAAAATTCATGGGCTTCAGCATTAAGAAGTGCCTCTACTCAAAAGTACAATTCAGTCTATTTCAGAATAAATGGCTGAAGACTTTTCCAATGAATTTTTTGTTCTAACTTTCTTAAAATCTGTGATTACTACAAATGGGAGTCTTAAAAGAACTGCTGCAAAGTGAATGCCACATAGAGACATAGTTTAAAATACTGCTTTTCCCAATTTGCTGCTTGGGATACTGGTATAAGTTTCCAAGAGGATCTGTGGAATAATCCCCATCCTTGGAGACTTTCAAAACACAGCTGGACAGGCTCATAACAACCTGATCTAACTTTCAAGTTGGTCTTGCTTTGAGCGAGGGCTTTGATCCAGTGACCTCCACGGACAAGGATTTGGACACCACGACCATCAGAACAGCTGGACTTAAAGAAAAATAAGAAATGCATTTCTAAAGGAATGACTTGCTGTTGTCTGATTTTGTTATTCCTTTCTTACCTAAGATACGCCAACACCTCTAAAACAAAGACTGACTTACCACCTATTATGACACACCACAGTACAACATCACTTCCATGACCTCTTTGAATAGTTTGTATTTCAGAAAAAATGAAACTGGTCTGTAACTCAATCCTGCAGACTTTAGTAATCATTAAATATATACTATTTCTGTACTAAACAAGTGAGGACTGTGCCATAAACTTTTTTCTTTTGAAGCTTCTGCATTTCAAATTACTTATTTTCAAGACACCAAGGTGAAACATGGAAACTACAGGTGCAAACACTACACAACACTTGAGTAGCTAGAGTGTTAACACTGCTGTTTGCTGAAAACTATCAGGCCTGCCCAGCTAGCCACACTGCAAAAGGCAGCCCCTGGAGGGCAAACCTGAAGGCTCCATGCAGTAGAAAAATTTCCTCCTTTTTCCTTCCCATGATCATGTGAAGTAAATGGTCTAGTTCTAAAACACTACAAACGGGATTATAGTTACAAAGTAATGTGCTATAAAGGCTTTACTAAAAAAGACCAAGCAAACAAAAAGATCCCAAACAAAACAAAACAAAAAAACCAAACCCCACCACCCAAAAAAACCCACCCACTAAACCAAAAACAAAACAAAGGCGGGGGCAGGGGAGAAAATAGGAATGCACCAGCTGACAAGACAATATGCCCACAACCCTCCTGGAAGTCAGTGCACTTCAGCTAACTTAGGATCTCCGGAAAAAAAAAAAAAAAAGCAGCCTTCTGTGTAGAGGAGCCTGCTCTAAATCCTGCCAAAGAGCTTCTTTATGGACTAACACCTATTTAAGTCCCTTATGTGGGAATCCCACTTCTTTGGCTCATTTCCCACAGTTGATTCCTGTTTTATCCCAGGACCAAACTGGCTGCTCTCCCACACTGTTAGTGGAACCATATGCTCTGTCGTACAGTTATAGATGCTTCAATGTCAAAAGGCAAGGCGAAAGTGAAGCAGGACTTATATCTACATTTCATACTACTCAGTATTTTGATTATAACATAAAGACTATGTTTACGATATATAAAGAAAGTAACTTCATTGGTGATCAGCAGTACATGAGCGTGTCTCTGCAGAACAGCAAACTATCTGGACATGGGATCAGCCCTATGGTTTACAGCACCCCTGGCAGGCTAAGGACATGGCATCTCTGGTTTACAGCTGTAACCTAGACAGGACATCTGGCCGTGGGAGCATCTGATTAGCTCTCCAAAATTAATTAACTTCCCCAGCTAAGTTCCACATTGGGAGACACAGGGGAGTTTATATTAATGGGAAAAGGGCAGACAACTGTGGAAGAGAAATATCAGAAGTCTTCATCAAATGAAAGGAGGGGAAACCATGATTGGTATGATTAATCTGGAAAACAAACGGAAGTAATTCTGGACGTGCTAGATATTCTAGGACATATGGAGCACTTTTTTTTGTCCGCACCGCTGCTTGCTACTGTAAGCCCCCCTGACACTTGAAGAGCTGTCCAAATGAATGGCAGCATTCGCCTTCCAAAATTTTAAGTGTTTCTTTCAGACTTTTCTCAAAAAAGTTCATTGTGTGTGAGTGCGCATGATATAAAATTATCTTCCTTAAAGGTTTATCAAACCATTTGGGAAACAGGACAAGAATAAGGTATGGGCCAGCATTATGAAAGAGTTCAGCCTATCTTTTCTTACCTTTGAAATAACAGAGAAAAATGTATTCAAATAAATGAGGAAAGCAAACAAAGTCAAATCAAATTAATTCCTAAAGGCATTACACTGGTTTCCGTGAAATCAACTAAAGAGGAAAGATTTAAGTAGAATTGGACCAAGGATAAATTCAGTTAGATACACAAAATTATTTGAGTAGAAAGCTACGTCTGGAGGCCATTGGATCTAACCCCCTGCTCAAAGCAGGACCAACCTGGAAATTATATCAGGTTACCCTACGTCCTGTCCAGCTGAGTTTCGGAAGCCTCAGTAACAGGGATTATTCCACAACCATCTGGGAAACTTGTTCCAGTGTTTGGTCAAAAAGCACAAATTTGGTAATACAACTGCTGTATGCATTTAACATTCAGCCCCTTCCAGCCAGATGGGGAACGCTAAAAGGAAAAAAATGAAGGGATAAAATACTCAGAAAACCAGCATACTATCTACTGCTATACACAATTTCCCCTATGCTCTTGCTCCCTGAATGGCTTCAAGTGAACATAATAGAGTAAGAAGCATGCATCTAGCATTGAAGTGACTTAAGTATGGATGGTCACTAAGATACTACAGCAAAATTTAACTATTACTACCATGGTATCTTCTACTCTGTAAAACTCAGTTAAAAACTCCACAGAAACAGGCAAAGTAAGTATGTGTTTTAAACAATAAATGTATAATTGCTTTTGACGGGTAGGGGAGGAAAAGACCAGAACAGAAACATAAACATAAAATCTCAGATTGGAACATAAGAAAAGCCAAAATGTTAACGAAAAATAGAAAAGCAAGTTGTTCCACATATCTACAACTCAACAAGTACTTCATCCCAAAGTATTTACCCTTTCCATGTCGCACAGGGAAAGAACCACAGGAAAAGAAAAGAGAATAAGGATGAAGGAAACCTGTACAAAGCTCACCTCTAAGTCTACAGATGTAAAGCGCAAAGACATAGAACATTAGAGTACTACATCATGGTGCCTACGCCAAAGCAGTTAAGAGAGACAACAGGTCTTAAGAAAGCCCTAACATTACAGAAATATGGGTAGCAATTAATAAGTCTGCCAATTCATCTACAAAGATGACATGAAAGAACTTACAAGTTAAGAGACAGGCAAACAAGGGCACCCTTGGTATCTAATCTCTGAACCAGGCTATGCTTATGGTTTTTTGGACAAAAGTATCTGAACCAAAACACGTAATCAGACTTGAGAACAAAAACATGAATCTGAGATTTTCCTCTCCCGGGAAGTTTCCTTAACAGTGGGACAGTCAAGTTCTCCCATTCCTGTTGAGCTTCCTTAGCTTAGGACAATCCGAAACAGATATCCCTTCCTGGACGACTGCTCCAACATTTACAGCTATTTCAAATGTCCTCTCTCCCTCTTCTAAACTGAAAGTGCTCATGACTGCTGCGGTTTGTGTTAAATTCAATGCTGTCCAGCTTATTATGTGTGATTTAAACACAGTCAATGGCACACGCACCTCTGAGAAGACCGGCAGAATTCAGGCATCTCTACACACATCTTGGAGACACAATGAAATGTGAGTGGGAGTTACATGCCTGGCTGCTTAAGCCATGGTGCTTCTCAGCTTCCCTGGAACTTATGCCCAGATGCCAGGGGAAATTTGTTGTCCAAAATGATTCATTTTGGGTGCCACCAGGGGCTAAGTGGTGCTTGAGAGCAGGCAATTTGAATCATTCTCTGAGACACAGGCGCCCAAAGCCTGACTAAACTATATTTTAGGTGGCATTTTGAGGGTTGGAGTTTCTCCCTCTGTCCATATTGTCAGTAGTATATAATAAAAACAAAAAAAAGTTGATGAATGGAGCACTGTGTTCCCAAAGTGAAGCACACCCTTGGTGGAAACTGCTGAAAACAATGGCAGGAATTGAAGCACATGAACTGAATACACAGGCTTGAATTTACACCACCCTATAGCCTCCTGGATTGAGGTGCACTGTAAGTGACATAGGCCCCAGCTGGCAGATTAAGGAGACCAAAGACAACCAGAAAAATCCCTAACAATACAAGGTTTTAGATAGTACATATATACCTTACAGATCCAGACATTCAGGTATCTCAGTGTTCCCCAGGTTGAAGCATCAGGCAGAATATTAATAAATACACGCTGACATTCCCGCAACAGCTATGTGCCACTCTATCAAGGCAGACGCATACTCAGAGTTGCAAAGGTTTTTGTTGAATTCTACTCTTTTTTTAGTGGATTAAATTTAATCATAATTTTTCCTAAAAACGGGTGCTGTGGCCCAAGCACAGCACAGACTACACATGATGAGGTTACTAGAAGAGCAGTTACAGGAATTTTGCATGAACTTTACAACTGTATTAGTACATACCTTCACCTGTTTATAATAGAGTATAGACTGATTTTTGGCAAAATATTTGCTTATTCATTTGCTCCCTCAGAAGTTCTGAAGATTTCTGAAATGCAGATACCAGCTGGTTCTCCTAGTGCTACCATGCTAAAAGAAGCAATTATGAATGAATTAAGTGTGTATTCACTGTGCTATAAACAGTTTTAGTTCTATCTTTGTAAAGCAGCATTGAGTTACCCATATCAAATTTAGTAAGGCAATCCTTTATTTACCTTTTGTTTTTATTTTTAAAAAAGCACTAATGGAAAAGCAGCATCTATTTTTAAATCTTATGAACCCTAATTGTTCCATATCGAATGAGAATACACTACAGTATATGATAAACTTCCGTATTTACAAGTAGCAATGAAGCCTCCAGCTTGCTGAATACCTTCCAAGAAGAGAAAGACGAGCCAACTTACATTTCCTGAGAGTGAAGTGAGAGATGTTTAGAGTTTATGGCAAGACGTATCTTTTCCAGCTGACATATACCATTACCTGGTATATGTCACTTGTAACGTGACAACGTTACAATAATTTGGTGACCAGAGCTCAAGGAGTTAGTTTAAACAACTTTCCTATGCTGGGTAATGATTTTTTTAGTGCTCCGTTGACAGAGACACCGAAATCTTAACCTTTTTGTGTTTGCTAAGGGCTTTAAACTGAGATCCGATATGAATATAAAAATAAAGTTCAGGTGACAAAACCCACAAAATCTCCACATGATTCTTAATATTTCTCCATCAAATTACTATATTTTTGATTCTTGTTTTTTGCCTAACTTGACCGGTACAATGGGAGAAGGGGAAATAACTAAATAGAACAATTTACCAATCTCTGCCTAGAAAAGGTATTTTAAATTCTTTTCAAATAAGAGTTAAGAACAGCTGTTTGTTACTCAGAATAAGAAATAATTTCCTTCCCATTCATCTTCCTCAAATCACATTAAGATGCACTATACAGTTTCATGTTACATTAGGCCTCAAGTTGTTTTCATATGACACATTATATGATGCAACTCAAGGGAAACTATTCAGACAGCTTAAGAGTTATTAATTACTTCGGGAGAGCTCAACCCACTCAGAAAGCGTACCATGGAAAGCAAAGCCGCAAATTATTTTAACACTGAGAAAAGGGATTTACTTCATATTTTATATATTTCAGCATGCCTCTACTTTCATTTACTGAACAGGTATAGAGTAGCTATCACTTCTAATATACAGGTAGTTCAGAATTTTTTAAGGGCATTTAGAAAAAACACAGTGGTTTTAAAGAGAAATAGAAATACCAAAACTGTTACATGGGCTCAGAGTACTTTCCCCCTAGGGCTTCCAGCAGCATTCTCTATCCTTATTTACAGGAATTATTGGTGAACTCTTGGCCCTAATGAAGAAGTCAAAGCCCAGTCTTCCACTGATTTTAAAGAGGTCAGGCTAAAAAGACCGAACCCAAACAACAACAAAAAACAAACAAAAGAAAAGAAACTCACAAAATCTACCTGTGCTTTGGCCAATTTCTACACATTTTAACTTTTCTGGGAAACAAAAACAAACAAACAAAAAACCCAACCAAACAAAAAACCAGCCATCAGTCAGCAGCAATAAGAACAACAGAGTTAAAAGTAGGAATGTATAATAATGGACATTGGAAATACCATTTTTCTTCTGCAACCTGATAAAGTCTTCAAAAATTCAGGTCAACATTCAGGCTTTTGGAGTCTTATCTTATGGAAGGCAACTTTCAGCACTTCTGATACAGTTATACACTTGCCCTGCTCAACTCAGATATTTGTTTATGAACCAAATAGGTCTCAGAGCAATCAACTTCCTTTGTACCTGGAACATAAAAATAAGCTTAGCAAAGACCAAAGGCTACCAAAAGCAGCAATGTGTGACATGGGCAGAGTGATTCGTTCTTTTTCTACCCTTTTTAGTAATGAATATATTTTAAAATGTATAAAGGTGATGAAATGGGTTTAGAAACTAGCAGGAGTGTCACATTATATAACACTATATTCAAACAGCATTTTTCCTCTTCCAAAATATCACACCTTACCCTGAATGTTGCACAGCACATTAAGCTGCTCTAATCAGCAGTGAGTATCTTTCCACATAGAGGCACATGGGTGAAAGAATGACAGCCAGAGCAGCAGTGAACACAGTGAAGGAAAATCAGCCAGGGAAGAGGAGAAAGCCAGAGCTGACTACTTCAGCAAGCTAAATTTTTACTCAAAGTAACTCCATATTCCAAAGGATCCTCCCACACCTGCACTGATACAGACTCAAGAAAACACAACGCAACAGAGGAGATCCAGGCAATGGATATACTACAGTAAGCTGCCTTTCTACATACACCACAAATAAAGGAAATATATAGGGTAGTAGAAAGATTCGGGTGGCTTTTGCAGTATACAGGCATTGAGATGCTTCTACAGACACTTTGGAGCTCAATATCTAATGCATGGTAACCTGTCATTCAGAAAGACTGAAATCAATCCATATGATTAACTCAGATCTAAAAACTGAATACAGATCTTGCACTCAGCCAGTTTCTTTTCCTCAGGACATGACCAGATAACAGGCAGACATACTGCTCTCACTATCTGAGAGATGAGGAACACAGATGAGAAAAATGTGGAACTCCGTTCTTTCACAAAGGGGAAAACATTTCCTCTGCATCTGCTTTCCCCTAATCATGCAATTGCATGATACTTTCTGGTGTCGCTCTGCCTCATGTTGCTCAAACCAGATTGGTTTTCCATATGTTGGCATCACTTACTGACTGAGAAACAGAGACTTTAATACTGCTGGCAAAAAGTGGCCAAAACCAGTCTCTGTTGTCCCAGTTCGTTTTTTTTCAACTTGATTCTTCTCTCAGCTATTTTCAGTAGCTGTGGCAGTCAGGTAAGACCTGTGTAGCAGATAGGGATGCATCAGTAACCGATACCTTCAGTTCCATCTGCCCCTCCTCACACGGATGTTACATTACCAAGTTTCAGTCAGTCTACTGGTTTTAGAGTCTTGTAATACAGTAACATTCTCACACCAAGCGCTGTTTTGTTGAACATTTCTTCACATTCCATGGGTGCTCAATCTCCTCATGTATCAAAATTAAAAAGTGTCAGTTAGGAAGAGCTCCTTCCAGTACCACCATGTATCTCCTTATCATAGCTACACTGAAAATACAAAAATTGCTCAAAAGAAAACCATCTCTTATGAACTCTCAACATCTGTTAGGAATCGTGCTCTTCCTGGGCATACATCTCATCCTCCTTTCCCTTCTGTAGCTGAAAGTAGAACATCACACATATGGACACACACACCCCACACTCCATTTTTCTAATGAGTTTCTACTCCTGCGATTCACCGCAGGTAATGAATCCTCCCTGTGCACATGTAAACATGGTCTTATTGTCCAGCATGAACATCCCAGAAACCATCAGTTCTTTCCTTGCTCAGAACCAGACTAGTAAATCAATTCCCTCTGTAAGGAAACCACCCGGGTCTGACACATTTCTGAGCAGAAAAACTGAACAGAACTTTCTTTTTGGAGATTAATGGCAGAATCCGGAGAAGTGTAATGATCCATCTGTTTCTTTGGTGGGCTTGTGATTGTCTCCTGAGATAGTCTTCGTTCAAAATTTAAAGCTAAGATGTACTCAAAAGAATGGCAGAGACTTAAACTGTTTTCAAGTCATTCAAGATTTGCAGCAAGCTTTTTGGCATTTTTACATAAACTCTCAAGGTCACTTTGCTGTGCTAGGTGTCCTAAAATCCAGTTGTGGTACTCTTTTTCAAGTGTGGCAACCATCAAGAGAAGAGGATGTGAACATGAATACTTTTAAAGGAACTTTACAGACTTCTTTTAACATTGATCTGTGTCTATTTTTTTGCTCATTTTATGAGCTGCTCTAACTCATGCTGTCCTTATAATGTGCTCCCAGAAATGGAACAAAGACAACAGGTCTAGTTATTAGAGTAGTCTGTTATTTGGCAGTCTCTGAAGTCAATGAGATATTAAATTCTTATGCTCAATATGATTATCTACAGTGGAATGGAGTTATTCAGACGATCAAGAAACCCTCTGAAGATGTTAGAGGAAAAAAAAATAATTACTCTGAAAGTCAACTGGCGGTGAAAATTGCTCTGCACGCATTTTTACATGCTTCCTACCCTGAAGCAAGATCTATGGTACAGTGTTAATTATTTGTAGATCTCAGTGGTGGCTGTTGTCCGGAAAAGCAAAGAAAACGCAGACTACAATAGCGGGTTTGTCTATTGGAGGCCATGATCATTTCACTTCATACTTTGAAAAGGAAGGAGGAAATCAGGAATGATGTTTCTTTTTTCTTTTCCCTCTATTTCCATGTAATCTTCTCTAGAGTAGGAAGAAAGCTAAGCATCCATCTCTGTTTTGAGGTTTTCACAGCCAATTTACCAGCACTGTACAAACACTGGTACAGGTGTCTAGAGACACTAGCTGATTCCAGAAACAGAAGGTTTTTTAGGTTTGGTACACAAGAGGGCTAGTTAGCTCCAGCAGAACTGCATGCTGAGAGACTCACACCCTCCTGCTTCTCACGCTGGTCTTTCTGCATGACATCGTGCTACCCAACCTAAATGTGTTGTTTCCTTAGAACCCTCAATTTCTTCCTGTTTAGTCTCCCCCCACCCCAAACTTCTTGTAGCTTTGTACAATGAATCAATGGAACAAGCACTAGCAAAGTTAACTGTTGATTACACTTGGAACAGGTTCTCCCCTTCCTTCCCTGGTTCGTTCTGCCAGGTCCTAGACAAGCCTGGCTGACGGTAAAAGGCAAACCACCCCGCAGCCAGCATCCCTCCTATGAAAACGCTGAGTGCTCACAGTGAGCATAATAGCGTGGCGGGCAGGCAAGGCAGAGCTAGAGGGACTGCTGTATGGAGTGCAGCCGAACCAAACTGAGGGACCTGTATTTTCTAACCTCCAGTAACTGCTTGCATAGCTAGCCACCTCCTCTTCAGCACGCAGGACTGCCTACAAATAAATTAATTTCAGGCTGAAGCCACAGACATACTGTGCTAAGGAGTGCTTGAGGAAAAAAAAGGTGTAGGCAACACTGAAGGTACTACAGCCTACAACACTGTTACAGACAAATATATCTGCCCATCTTGGTTCCAGCTGATCTCCCCAAAAAAAGAAGGTATAAGAGGTGAATATTAAGTTACCAACAGAAGAGACTGGAGTAGGAAAGAAGGTTAACGATACCAGATACCAGGGTCTGACCTGAAATAAGTAGCTCTGTCAGCTGCAAGAGTGAAGCTACAGAGGGAGAACATGCTTTTGCTTTAACACCCCCTACACACAGCATGACTAGTCTATGAATACTTAAGCCTGGTGTACTGCTTACAATTTGAAGGATAATTAGATAAATAATGTGCTCTTTTACAGTGTGTAAATCACATTCATGATTCTAAGTGAATTAATATGGAAAATCAAAGATCAAAAAATTTATCTGCATCACAGAAAGATTTCATAGCATGTTCAGAAACTGGAAATTATAATTCTTCTGAAGTCTCAGGACTTAAAAATTAGTTGTCTAAATGAAGTCAAGTGAAAAATATATATATACACATAGAGCTTAGCCTGCTTATCTCTGTTTGTAATAACGAGGTTTTTTGTAAGTTACAGATTACATGGGGTTAAAATATTTCAGGCTAAAAAAATTATCAACATGGCATTGCTATCTGCTGAGTCATAACTATGTTTAACAGGATGGGCCAAGGACCTGTGACTTAGTAACCCTGTTACTATCAGACCCAGCTGGGAACTGGCCAGGTATTCCCTTTAAAGGGCTAGGACAGCAACAAAAAAAAGCTTGCCAAGAGAGATGGGGTCTCCCATTAGGCCCAAGACAGAGGTGTGAAAGGGAGGCTTCAAGCAGTGGTAGCTTTCAATAAGCCAATGAACATTTTATTGAAATTATTCCTAAGCTTCGCATCAAAAGAGCCCACCAAACCCAACTTGAAAGAACACTGGATATTACCAGGAGTCCTTCTCAGGCTGGGGAAACAGGCCAGATGCCTTATATCCAAACAAGGCAGCTTGACATGCTGGGAATTTACAAACTTCTATCAAAACAGCGAAGGCTCCACAATACAAAAACTTCGTATTAGAACAGTGCATGCTTATCCATCAACTACAGCTTAATTTGAGGTTGAATCATCTATGTAACTTCTATGCACAAGTAGCACAACGAGGATGAACAATGATGTTATTTTTCAATAGTAAGGATAAGACTGATAACTTTATTGCTGATGAAAATTCTAGGAGCATTGTACTACCTACTACAAACCTCAGGCTAGTAGATGTGAACTGTGGAAGCGTTATGACAGGAAAGAAAATATCACCAATATCACCAGTATTTTGCACCATATAAAATTGTAACATTTAAGCATGCAATAAGATGTAAGAAATATTTTGGAAGTTTTAAAAAGGAAATACTTTGTTCCCTCATTGTCCTATGACAAAACCAGTATTTTGATGAATTTGTTCTTACCCTACAAATTATTTGGTTGACGATCGAATTAAGTACCCAATATTATGGGAATCTACATTCTTAAGAGAAAATAAATTAACAGCGTAGTCAAAACCAGAATCACAGAATCCCAGAATGGCTGAGGTTGGAAGGGACCTCTGGATGTCATCTGGTCCAACTCCCCTTGCTCAGACACCTAGGGTCAGTTGGACAGGAGCACACATTTACTTGTGTTTAAAAAGAAAATCAATCCAACATAATCTGTTTAAAGAGATGACATTTAATTGTGATAACAAAAGTTAGGATGCTATAAAAAAAATGTAATCTTACTCATAACATGGATTACATACTAATAGTGCTGACTGGTCCTTAAGAAGAGCAATGAAGCAAGGCTGTGTTATACCTCTTCAATCTTTCAAGAGCTCCAACCAGTTAATGAGTCATGACTTTCCTTTCCATGAAATCATATCAGCTATCTTGAATCACAAAGTGGTTTTTTTTAGTGCTCCTAGTACTTTCACAACAAACCAACCTCAAGCTTATGTAATTTCCTGGTAGCACAGCATATCTGTCTCTGCATACTAACAGTAATACAATCATTTATCACTTTCTAAATTTCTAAAGAAACTCCTGTGGAAAGAAAAGTAATCCATAAAACAAAAGAAATTGTTTCAAGTCTGTGCTCCTTTTTGAGATGTCTGATGGCATTTCTTGCATCTAACATTTTCAGACATTCAGGTCATCATATACAGTTTCATTACTGAGCTACCACTACAGCTTATCTTCTCTGTCTGGTCTGTTGTACATTTTCTTCCAATGTCTCTGTCCGTACCATTATTCTTACAAATTGCTGTCTTTATCACATATTGTCCTTAGTTCATATAAGAGTGAAACACCCAATGTTAAACATTCTCAATTCTGAGCGACTTAATTTCACAGAAGATTTTTTAAAAAACAACCAAACAACAAGCAAACTTACTGCACTGGGAGACTCCCCTCCAAAACACCTTGTTTCCGAATAACATCTTTGCCTATAAAATGAGTGAGCATTATTTACCAATCCTGTACAAGCCAGCTGCTCGATGTGAATCCCGAGCAACAGCAGTAACTTCATGCTGCAGCTGCATGTGCTGTACTCCAAAGGGAGCACATCCAGCATGGAGGGTCCCGAGTGCAAGAATCGGACCTGGAAGTGCACTTCCTCCCCTCACGTCTTGACAAACAGTTCCCGTCATTGTACGTGCTCCTGATGAATACCATTCTCTTTTTGTTTAGTTTCATAGATGCGTTTAAATTGGCAGTCATCTAACATTCTTAACTGTTCACTTAGAGATAGATCGAGTAAGATAAAAAATACGGTGTGTGGAGTCCCAGCACCTTGTGAATGTTATTTGTGTGATTACTCTCATGAGGGGTCCAAAGCAAAACTCATGCTCCTTAGTTGCAAAATGGCCATTCCTATTTTATGAGATATGTAGTCAACAGTATTTGAATAATCAATAATGTTCACTATAGATTATGAACATAAACATTCCGTACTAAACTCTCAGCGTTCACAGAGAAAACTGAGTAACAGAGATAAATCGAAGCTTGTCAAGGACTTCAATATTGAACGCTGCTATTATGGGTGTACCAATAAGCAGCAGCCTAATCTCTAAAATAAAAGATACATGCATTTTTATATGACAATTAAAAACCTAATGCCATATTAGGAACCGTCAACAAGTTACTGAAGGCTGTATTGTCACACTCAATCCCAGAGTATTTTTAGGAATTTATTTTTTTAATAGAATTCTGAGATTCTGCAACTAGTCACATTGACTAAATCCAAAAATAACATGATCTCTTGCACATGGTTCTGTTAATATACTGATATCTATACATCAGGACTTAGTTTTTATAGATTACAGATTGTTCTTCATGCTGAAGTTTATTAAATCATTCCAAGCTTTTGAAATGAGTTTGTGACATGACAAATATTCACGGGAGACAAAGCTGCAATCAGCAAACTCTGTACGCTTATGACTGAAATCAACTTGATAGCCAAGCCTTCAAGTGAAAAAATTCAGGGCATGGACTGTACTGTTCATGCAAAATTAAAGATGTATTTCTTAAAAAAAAATGGCAATTTATATCCATAAATAAAAAATGTTTCATAGCATGATGATAAAAACTGCAAAGAGCTAACCACAGAGAAATGCTGGAGGCCAAAAATCTTTCACAACCAACTGAAAATAAATGAAAATCAGTGTAATGAAAAAAATCACAGGGCAGCTTCACTGTGAGAGAGCCCATGAACTATTTTTAGATAGAAAAACTAAAAACTCAGAGGCAAGATGGAGGGAGGGAATGATATTTCTATGACATCCTTAAACAGCAAAGCCCCAGAGTAGACACAGATGTATTAGCGCAAACATCATATTGTAGGTACGGCTTTAGTTAAGAGGAGGAATGCCTGATAGCATAGCTAATGCAAACTACATTTCACAAAGTGTTAAATGGCAAAAGCCAGGAAAAAAAAATCAGATTTATTACAGGGTCATTTTTTTTCCCCAGTCTGCTGATAAATGACTTCTGAAGCACCTGGCACCACTGCTTCAGCTGGAGAAATTATATGCATTTTATGAAGACACTTGTATCCTCTCAACCCAATCAGCAAAACAGACAAATGATCTTTCAATCTCTAATTTTATACTACAACATACAGGGGCTACAGTTTATCCTCAGCTGCACGTATTATATCCAGGACGTTTCAGATTGAATTCTGTGTGGTTGCACACAGCATTGCTGTATATACCCATATTTACTCTGGATTTCTAAGAAACTTCAACTGTATTAATTTTGCAACTATATTTTTGTTCTAAAAATATTTTGACTAGCGTTCCTACCAAACACAGACCTCGTTACAGACTTAGATCTGCATCCTCCTTATGGATTCACAGTACTATCTTGTACTCACTTTTAGGGGGCAGTTTTCTTCAAAACAGATGGCCAAGGAAAACTAAGACAACATTACAGAGATTTTAGAAGTCAGCATGTTCGGCAGGAAATAAGGGATGTGTAAACCCACAGTCCAGCATCACTTAAGGCTCCCTTCAGCTAACGTGTCAGCAAACTGAACAACCTACGGCAGAATCTGTGTCCAGTGTTTTGGACAAAGGCCACAGGGAAGCGGGCAGGTAAATTGCTTGCACTGAATCTAGAAGTCTAATACTGAAAAACAGTGTTGACATCCATATCAGATGAAAACATAAAGGAATTTCACACAGGAGTATATGGCAAGAGTGAAATTGCTTAGATAATGCAGATTCTGTTGTTAAAATCAGAACAACAGAATAGCTGTCTGCAGGCCAGGTTAAACCACTAATGCAATTGAGGGTTTGCTTAAGCTAATTGCGGGCTGCCCCCCATCCCAGCAGCACATTCTTGCTCCTTCCCCACTGTGACTGCTGGAGATCAGAGTCACAGGGATCAGCCGCCAGCCTCGC
Source organism: Psophia crepitans (assembly GCA_013399095.1). Lineage (NCBI taxonomy): Eukaryota > Metazoa > Chordata > Aves > Gruiformes > Psophiidae > Psophia > Psophia crepitans. Next base: position 448,001 of record VWZZ01006507.1, on the reverse strand, counting down.
TGACGCTGATGTGGAGAAAGCGAGATGAGGCTGAGAACTGGAAAGGAGAGCTGCGAAGGACAACTCCTAACTTTATTTTCTTCCAAATAATAATCTTGGCTGGACACATCTGTCCTTTAGAACAAAAGCAGCAGGAGAAAGAAAAACCACTAATCTGAACCAAAATATATGTTGCTCAAATTAAGGAAAGCTTTTTAAGTAAGGGAAGTAAACTGCCTTCACTATTTGCTCACCCAGCGCTGCTGTGATTTGCTTATTGCCTGCCTTAAGCTTCATCCTGAACGGAGAGGCACACAGGGGATCCACACAAACACTGCTGGTCTCCTGCATACTCTCGGTGTGGACCAGTGCCCTTAAAGTACTCATCTCCCAAAAGCTCCTTCCCTTCATCTGCAAGTGCTTGATGGCAAGAACAACGCGGCTGGGGAAAAAAGGGAAAAAACAGTCTGCTTCATCCGAAGTTCTCTCACCAGTTCTACTGGTACGAGGCTGCCACGCTAAGTGCTCTGCTCTATGGGGAACACAACAGATCAAAGAATTCAGATTTGCTACAGTCGGTGGCATAATTAAAATGTTCTTCCTGCTCTCTGTTCCTTCACAGTCTCCTTTCCATGTAAGTACTATAAATTTATATATATTTATACATACACAGACACATTCTTCCCTTCTGCCACCTATCTGTATTGAATTTTGCTTTTCCAATTCTTTCCACATAGTAAATTGCATGATAAATTAAAAGATGATTCAGGTCCAATATAGCAATTGAAAAAAATAACCAATTAATATCTGAATTTTTAATTTTATAAAAAGATCTTGGCATATTGTAAATTGTCAGGTAGAAACAAGCCCAAATATGCAGAAAAAGACATTCACATGTTTTCATTCTTTAAAAGAAGTATTATCTTACCATTTTTCACAGTAAGAGGCCCCAGTTTTCTCCTTAGTTATGAAATTAAATAATTGGTGTTTAAGTGGTAGGTACAGCTCCAATTTATGCATTCAACAGTAATCCCTCTATTATCCTTATTTTTTTATTTATAAAATGCAGTAAGATTTAACGTTTCTGGAAATAAAGACAAAAGTACACAATTTCAGTACTTCCAACCAAAATTGGAAAAAGAAAGCTTGTATCACTGCAGCTTCTGATCCACTACTTTGAAAGACCTGAAGAAAGCATCAGGATTTGCACTGGATTCAGGCTCCCACACTCAGGGAGCAAATTCCAGAGACAAGGCCCTTTTCTTGAAAATACCCTGCAACCAAAATACCAGACATTTCAGTCTTAACATTGTTGGCTCCAACAGCTCAAATGGCCTCAAATAAATATGCGATGTAATAAGAGAGAGGTGGTTTCTTAAATAGTTATCTAATATTTTAATAGACCAAAGGCTAGCAGAACTTGATGTAAGCACAGATAAAAGCCGGTTATAGCATAACTGTAATTACTGCATCCAAACAGGGGAGGAGTAATTGCCATTTTCATGTAGATGTTTAAAAGTTTTTGATGAAGTATTTTGGAAACTTGTGGTTTTCACATCTGCCCATTCTATACCATCTTTAAGAAATAGGTATACTACCACTTAAGATACTATCTTAATAATATTTGTCAAGACGACTGCTGAACCTGGCGCCGCTGCCCAAAACACATGCCATGTGCAAAACCCATCAAAAATCATGCCCACGTGGACGTTCACTGACAGCTGAGGTCACATGCAAGGAACTCGGTATTTATAGAAGTCTCAGCAGACACAACCAGAGAACACACAGCAAAGTAAATGGTTGCAAAGCCACCCAGAGATAGGTGCCTTTGGGGAGGAAAGTGCTAGCTATGAAAAGGCTTCTAACGGTGATGCCAGCTGTGCTCCAGGAAATGCAATTCCGTATGCATTTTTTGCAATTAGAAAGGTTAGCATTAAAACCAAAGAAAAAACCCACATAAATATTCTCCCATCATCAATTTCTGTTTTTAGCAGAAAGAATCTTCCAGCCTGGAGTAAACTGACAGAAGCGGGAACAGTATTTCTGCATCCAGTAACCGGACATCGCAAGGAGGTGAAACTCTCTGAAACGCGGCCCAAGCCACAGCTCCTCTGACTGCAGCGAGTGACAACATTGCTGACAGAGCTCAGCAGTCCAAATACAGTCAAAATCCAAGCTCTTTTGCAGTATCTTACACCGAAAGGAGAAAAATTCCTAAAAAGTCGGAGAGTAACCCCAACCGCCGTAACTCCGACATCATTTAACAGCCAGCTCTGATCATCTCCTCAGTAAATTAATATGGTTTGTCAAGCCAAACAAACTACAAAATAAGAAAGCCATGACTATACCATTAAGATTTGCTCATCATAAACATCCATCTCAAAGACATTCTCAAACTCAGTCGAAATCAACGATTTCCTTTATTGGCGCTTTCAGAGGAGGAAAAAAAAATGGTCCACCAGCAACCCCAAACAGGGAGAATGAGAAACAACTGACATCTGATGATGCATCTTTCGAGAAGAACAGTGAAATTATTTCATCATAGTGCTATTTACTCTAAGGCAACTAAAGAACAAAGGTTAGCCTAAAAGGCCTCGTGTCCAGAAGTACTGAACACTGCTGGCAGATCTAAAGGAGGTGCCATCAGCACAGAGCCCTGTGCTGCTTCTGTCAGCAAGCTCTACGCCCAAACGAAACACGCAGCACAGGCAGTATGCAGTAAACTCTAGAGAACAATATACATGATGTATTTATTAAAATAAAATTAAAATATGTAGCCATAATCATAGTAATTGTATAATAATTAGATAGTCTGCATAACAGTATTTTACTGTGAATTTCTTTAGGCTTCAAAGGCTCCGTTGTACTACTTTACTCAGGAATAACTTCTACTAATACCCATGTAAAAACTGCAGTAAGTAACTCACAGTAGTTTAATTTAAAAAACCCCCACTCTTAAACCCTGAAAATATTTTTAGAATTAAATTATTTAATAGTCATTTTTATGGAGCATAAAAAATAACATGACAAGACAAAATATGTACAGAACTCCCTCAGAAAGTGATAAAAGATGAGAGACAGAACTAAAATCCAACATAAATAGACATAATCAATATCCCAAGCTAAGATTGCATTGTAAATTATTTACAACATATAAATAGGTGCAACACTACGCCGGGCCCATTGAAAAAACCAAAATGGCATCACACAAGAAAAATGGCACAGCAGAGCTTTCTGTTACCCACACTACAACTGAATGAATGAAATGCAAGAGGAGATGTGCCAAGCTACTTGATACTTGCTAGTCAGCTTAATCAGATACTCTCAGTTTCCTGCAGGATGGATAACACACACTCTTCTGCTGCTCACTGCACGCCACGTCTACTAACATATTTTCTGAGGCAGAATGATCCTAAAACCTCTGTGCATCTAATAACGCAAAGGGTCTGGAACCACACAATCTGACATAATGTAAGAGAAGGACACTTAAATAAAAATAACGTAAGATACCGTACACTGATAACTGAGATAAAGTAAATAAGGTTATGATGACATACATCCGAGTTCCTGACTATCCTTCACTGTAACTCTACCATGTCAAAACCTGACTTCGTGCTCCTGACTGCCCTCTGCCCTTATTTTCTAAAACCAAACTCAGAAATTCAGAAGACTACTGAAAATACTTTGAACAAATAATTTTATACAATTTCATCTGAAGTATTATCTCAACAATGGAAAGCTATTACGACTGCAACATCTTGAATAAAAGTAAATTCTACTCCTAATTATGACCTGCATTTCTCTGAAGAAATGTTAAAAAAGCACAGGCCAGGCTATTGCCATGAAGAACTAAGATTTCTGGCAATTCTGCAATGCTTGAATGTTATTGAAAACAGCTTTAACCTTTTTTTTTTGTTCAGGGAGATCTGTGTAAGAGGCACTATTTACTTCCACAGCAAGCTGACAGAAAAGTTTATCTTGCACATCATTAACAGCAATAATGTATGAATAAAGTTAAGCTGAAAATTCCTATCACATTAGCACTGTTATGCATTTTTATTAACAATCATCTTGGTTGCTTTATCCAGCAAAAATTTTCATCCATTAGATATACATATTTTTAGGTGAAAGTGGAAAAATTTTCCCTTTAGTTTTTCCTTTAAGGAGGATACACAAAAGAAAACAGGGAGGGAGAGAAACCTGAGAAACAAGAGATCATTAAAACCAAACCACCTGTCTTTTAGGTTTACCCTTTACTGAACTTCTTTATCCACCACCCAAGTTACACTGAAAATTAAGAAAAACTACCCATTTTTGTCTCGGAGTCATCCTCCCTCCAAAAACCAGAACAGAGACAGAATTATTTCTCTCCAACCCCATAAAGTTAAAAAAAAAAAAAGTATTGCATCTTTTCTTGAGTATTTTCCTTGCAACCACTAAGAGCTAAGACTTTGCTAAGCCACAGCTACCAACCATGCCGTGAACTCCCCATTTTCACTTTCTTCACTAACACACCATTTTTATAAGAAAATAAAGCACAAGCATTCATATTTGGGCCTACTAACAAAAGCTAGGAATAGAGGTTGACATTTTTCAATCTCAACATCACCTGTCAGACCCCTTCCAAAACCACCAAATACTTAGAAATCAATCCTTTTGAATTGAGAATTTTCCCTCTAAGTAATACGAATTTTAAATAATTCGCCCTTTTCCAATTTCTAGCTCCTCTCACTCCATTTTTGCCATTGATTTTCTTACAGTTTCAGAATAGAATAAGTCAGTTTGCAATATGCATTTCACTGCACACAAAGCACTATTTAGCTCCTTATTCCTAAAGGAAAATTGCCCTATAGTATTTGTTATTGCCTCAGGTTTCTACTTTAGAAGAGTCTCACGTTTCCCTCAAATTCCCATCTGTTGGGGGGAAAAAAATAATCTGTAAAATAAATAATGGATTTTAATAAAAGTTTTCTGACAAACTTGCAAAATATTTTTAGTCAAGACATGTATGGGTGGTACCTAATTTTCCCTGTTCCTTTTCTAAACACAATCTTGATAATACTGGGAAGGCTCTAATAAAAAAATAGAGTGCTCTCTGTGTCAATTAATTTTACCTAGTGATTTTTCTTTCAATAGTAAATGTTCAAGGTATTTTTAAAAAGGCAGTGATTAACTTTGCAGAATTACACAAGGATAAAAAAGTTTAGCATTTATAGTATCTCATACCACAGAAAAACTTAGATTTTATCTACTGATCTAGAAAATTTAGGTCCTAATTCTTTAATCATTCTCCTCTCTCCCAAAGATCACTTTGTTTTGTGTCTAGGTGCCTTCAGTTCCTCTCTTCTCCCTCTCCCCTGGCCTCACGCTACCCACAGCCCCTCTTGGCTCTGCCCAGGATCGAAGCAAAGGGGAAGTCCGAGGGCCGGTTGTTATTTTTTCCTGGGCAAGCTGGAACCAGACCTCTTGCAAGAGAGAATACCCAACCCGAAGACACAGGAATACAGTTGCTTCCCCTGTCATCACAGGAACACGCTGTGCAGAAACCACAGTCCCATGACTCAGAGTACTTCTCAACCAAGAAGCTCCGAGATGATCCTCTCTCTCCTCACTGAGCATTGGGAACTTGAAACTACATTCCTAACTGCTTCTTGCCATTTCCTTGTCCCCATGCAAACTGAAATCCATCCAACCCCATTATGCCTTGCTCTTTCCTCTTCCTTTTGATTTTTCATGCAGTCTCTGCCTTCCATCCCACCCTGTGTCAGACTAGGATGTTGCCTAGTTTCACCGCTACACTGAGTACCCACAGTTCTGTGGCTGCTCAAAGGCAAGATGCCAATTCCACTGGAAAAAAATAAGTAAATCATGAAAATCTAGACTTTGAGGAAATGGTGACTGTCATTTCAATCCTGCCTGCAATAATGAGAGCGAGGACAGCTGATTTCACTGAGAGGAGATTAGCATAACACTTCTTTTCATATCATGAACGTTCTTGGTTTCCTTTGTTTTTAAATACCAATGTATAAACAGTAGAGTTTTCAGTATCAGAACAATGATTTGAGGGAAAGATATTCACAATTGACTTCCTACCTAGATAGTTCCAGATTCCAGGAGAAAAAACACACCTGAATCAAAATGCTTCCTGAAGAAAGAGATGCTACGGCTGACAATGTCTGAAAAGACATACTTGTCTTTCTGTGGCGTCCTTTGGATAGACTGCTCATGTTTCAGTTCGTTAGTAGCATTTAATCCAAGCTCCGTCTTTTAAGGACTTAGGATGAAAGTAGTATCTTACTTACTTTGTGTCTCTGACAAGAGGTGCGCTTCCCAATTTAAAACAGATTTTTTCCCGTCCACAAGATGTTTGCCTCAAAGAAAAGCTTTCGGCCAGATCAAACCCTGTGAAATACAATACAATGACTTAGTGTATTTAATGGAATTTTAAAAATGGAGGTAAATACCTTTAGCATGCTTGGTGACTTTCTAGTGTACAGACGGACAAGCTACTTTGAAAACCAGTACTTTATCTCAAAGGAACTCCCGATATTTATTTTATGGACAGAGAAAGTATCAGTGCAACATTCACTCAGCAGATGACTTTGCAACCTGAGAAATGCATTTGTTATTTCCTTTTATTATCTGAACTGATAAGAATGAAGGATGTTTGGGAAAAACAATGGAAGTGAATGTAGCTGTGGAATTTGAACCAATACTTTCCAAGCTTACTTTTTTTTTTACTTTAACCCCACCTTCCTAAAAACAACAACAGCTTTTGGAGTCTGGGGGTAGCATTTTGTACCATCCTTTCAGTTTTCAAGCCAGCTTCAGTTGGCTAGTCAGTTAATTTAGACATCCATATTAATGTAGTCATTTACCTGAAACACCAAGACTGTCTCTGTTGATTTGTTTGAGATGACGGACAACTGTTTTCATTGAAGGACACACAGCACCTTCAAGAGACAGAGTTTAGTATCTATCATAAAATTCTACCAAACAAAAATGAATCAGAACAAGCTATCATGACAGTAATATTAGCAAGAATGTTTTTGTTTCTTTAGGGCATGAAAAACAGCAATAAACCAAATTTCAAAATCTAAATAAGAGCTCATATTTCAGATTTCATACTATACTTCTAATAATATAATCAGACACAAATTTTATCACATTTTAATTCAGCTGTTCATAATTAAAGCTTACACGAACAACATAACCAGAAGAAAAAAAAAAAACCAAAACACTAAATGCTTACCAAGTTCTTTCTATCTACAATACTCTATAAAACAATAATATCTGTTCCAAGTTTGGGGTTTTTTTGGTTTGTTTTTTTTTCCTATTTCTGGCTACATTATTAGAAAATCTCTTTCCCTACACAATGATTATCAAACAAAGTATAAATCCTTGATTATCATGGCAATAACCTAGTGTTACTTCAGTGAACAGTAATTTAAAAGTGTGGAGTAACAAGAATATAATCATATAATAAACAATGTAAGCAATATTTATATTTCCAAAAAAATGGTTGAAAATTAAGCAGCTTTACAGGGGATTAAGTCTGAACCAAAATTCATTGGTTCAGCAGAACATTCTAAAATCTAGAGCATGGTAAATTCTAAGTTTAAATCTAACTGAACACTTAGATCAAACACTGTATTATTAATATGCAGTATCTTACTTGCATAGAGTCCTTCTCTTTTTTCTTTTAAAACATATACACAGAAATATACACACTTTGAAGAAGCAAATACAGAGAAATGTCACTTTTGTGCATGGGTCAGAAATAGGGCTCCTTCTCTAACAAACTTAGCAAACAGCCCCACTAAACCTTAATAAAATGATCAAATGGAAGATGACAAGCAGGATTTGGCACATGTGCTTATCAAGCACACAGCTCCGTGTCGCGCTGACACAACTAAAAACATGGCCAAGGTAGGTCTGAAGCTGCTGAACAGTGAAGGTCAAGAGGCTTTCTGAAGTGTCAGTTCAATGAAAAAAGTAAGGTGGAATGTACTACTATTAACCTGGAAATCATCTATATTTAAAGATTTCCCAAAGCATCAAAATGGAAAGATGGCATTCCAAATAGCTATATTTCTAATCTTAAAGCATGTGAAATTTGTCATTAATTCTGTACTAATGTAGGAAGCATATTAACCTTCAAAAGTTCAAATTCTATAAAATGCATTGCAATATTTGATCTAGATTAAGAATAGCTAATTGGAAACAACCAGTAAAAGTGAAACTAAATTACATAATACAGATATAGAGATGTCTCCTGACAACATGGTTAATGAAAATTACGTCAATGATTTAAAGAACAGACTGGGTGGAAGACTTGTTCATAAGATTCATAGAGTTTCATGTCTTTAATGTCTAAATTGACAGGACAAGCAGGGGATCAGGCCCAGTGAGCATGGGTTCAGGAAAGGCAGGTCCTACTTCACTAACCTTTTCCTTCTATAACAAGGTGACCTGCTTAGTGAATGAAGGAAAGGCTGTGGATGTTGTCTGCCTGGACTTTAGTAAAGCCTGTGGCATCATTTTCCACAGCATTCTCCTGCCAGAAACCGGCTGCTCATGGTTTGACAAGCATACTCTTTGCTGGGTTAAAATCTCGGTGGATGGCTAGGCCCAAAGGGTTGTGGTGAATGGAGTTAAATCCAGTTGGTGGCCAGTCACAAGTGGTGTTCCCCAGGGCTCAGTACTGAGGCCAGTTCTCTTTAATATCTTTATGAATTATCTGGACAAAGGGATCAAGTGCACTCTCATTAAGTTTGCAGACAACACCAACTTGGGCAGAACTATTGATCTGCTTGAGGGTAGGAAGGCTCTGCAGAGGGATCTGGACAGGCTGGATCGATGGGTCAAGGCCAACTACATGAGGCTCAACAACGCTTAGTGCTGGGTCCTGCAGTTGGGTCACAGCAACCCCTGGCAGCACTACAGGCTTGGGGAAGAAGGGCTGGAGAGCTGCATGGAGGAAAAAGGACCTGGGGGTGCTTGTCAACAGCCGGCTAAATGTGAGCCAGCAGTGTGCCAAGAAGGCCAACAGCATCCTGTCCATATCAGGAAGTGATCATCTCCCTGTACTCAGCACTCGTGAGGCCGCACTTGAAGTACCATGTTCAGTTTTGGGGCTCTCACTACAAAAAGGACATTGAGGTGCTGGAGCGTGTCCAGAGAAGGGCAACAAAACTGGTGAAGGGTCTGGAGCACAAGTCTTATGAGGACCAGCTGAGGAAACTGAGGTTGTTTAGTCTGGAGAAGAGGAGGCTGAGGGGAGGCCTTATTGCTCTCTACAACTACCTGAAAGGAGGTTGTAGCCAGGTGAGTGTTGGTATCTTCTCCCAAGTTACAAGTGATAGGACAAGAAGAAACAGCCTCAAGTTGTGGCAGGGAAGGTTTAGATTGGATATTAGGAAAAATTTCTTCACTGAAAGGGTTTATCAAGCACTGGAATAGGCTGCCCAGGGAAGCAGTTGAGTCACCGTTCCTGGAAGTATTTAGAACACGCGCAGATCTGACACCTAGTGACATGGTTTAATGGTGGACTTGGTGGTGCTAGGTTAGCGGTTGGACTTGATGATTTAAGTCTTTTCCAACCAAAAAAATTATGATTCTGTGAAACTGCAATCTGGAGTCACATGTAACAGAAATCAAATTACAATAAGTCACTAAGAGAATATATTCTTTCCTTCATAAATATTCATAAATATGTGTATACACATGAATTTAGCTACAGACAGTTGTCAAGTTTCACAACAAATGAGATTAAACATAAGCATTAAAACCAGCAGCAATTCCCACTCTAAATTCCCTTTCCTCAGAAAAGGCACAGAACTGTTAAGAATATTCATGTTGAAATCTGAGACAAGTGAAATCTTTCATCATTTTTGGTTTGCAGGGAGTTTTATGTAGTGTGAAAAGCATTCACTGGAATTACATACTAAACATGGCAATTTCAATACAACATTTGATATACACATACATGCTGTGGGACGGAAACAGGCTCACCTTAGATACCCTTTAATCTACAAACCTCAGCCTTCAATCACTTATACAGATTATTAAACTATAGACTTTTATCTATAGCCACTCTAGAACAGTGCATGTGGTTGTGGTATATTTACACAGGTATAGCTACAAGAAATATGTTGGTGTTAAGAACGCGTGTTATGGCTGAAACCACAATAGCACATCACACAAACTGACAAACGTTTTTTAGATTTATATGTTTTTAACTAAGGGTTTTCTTAATACACATATAAAGACTATGGGGCAGATTCCCTTACAGTACTTACAATAAAAGCAGCCAGATATGACCTACTGCTGCTTTTACCTTGAGCTGCTGTAGTAAGATCTAGAGAATGTGGGATGCAACTGTGTTTGGTTTTTTAACCATTAACTTACAGGAAGGCTGAATGGCAAGAGACTAGGGAGTTTCAGCTTATTCCTCCACCCACTTTCTTCCAAGTCCAAGTAAAGACTCAAACCTTAATTTCTGTGTCATCCAGATGATAGAAACGATTCCTCACATGCCACAGACTGGACTGTGGACCTATTTTTGTCAGTGGCATAACAGTCACAGCATAGACAGGCCATGTAAGTGTTACTTATTTGGTTGTACTCCACATGCACAGAGGAACTGAACGGGTTATTGTAAATCATCTTCTATCTCACACTGCTGATGCCCTCCTTTAGCCCAATATTATTCTTTCTACCATAAAGCTAAGGCAAAACTCTAAAACACTAAAACTGAAACGTCTCCATACCAAGACTGTCAACTTTCATTGCTATAGATGACGGAAGTTCTTTCTACAGTTACAGTTTGTACAGTCAAAAAGTTAGCCTCTTCCAAGATTTTTAGTTCTGCTGGCAGATCTTTATATTTCCTTTGGCCTGAGATAAGACAGTTTACCCATTCAGCCTGTGGGCAGCTGAATTCGGTCTACATGAAGACATTCAGGAAAGACAGAAACACAGACAAGCCCTTACTGGTAATCGAAGCATGGAAACTGTGCACCTACCTACCCTGTTGGAACACATTACTAGAAAAAAAATGACAGAGTAGAAAGGGCGAGCTTACATTTATACACTACGTTGCTCTACATGTGATCAAACAGTTCTCTGTCTGGTTTGAAATCAATAATTCATATTAAACTGGTGATGTCAAAGCTGAAATTAACACACCTGTAAATGAAGGAGACCACCTATCCATAGGACAAATTACAGACTTTAATCTTTAGAAATCAATGAGCCCTACATAAGAGCTTATTACTATAGAATCAACCTATTTATAGCTGCTTGATCTGCATATATATCACAGATCACTGATCTGTCTCTCCAACAAGATGTAAGAATTTTTGTTTTGTTTTCTATTAGCATTACGCAAAAAAAAAATAAAGGCATTGCATCTAGACTTATCTGCTGCAAGATGCAATGGCATGTTCTGAATTCCTGGAATGATCAGGGCACCTGCTGAAGCACACTGCAGCTTCCATCTAGGCCCCATGCTCAGTTTTCCTTTCCATGCAAAGGAGGACAGAGGAGACTCCGGTGCATGCTTCAGTCTCACTTTTACAGCGAGGCATGTGCACTTCCTGACTGGGAACTGTAGCTTCCAGTAAGCACTCTTGGCTCCTCCAGATCAAGTGTAACCTGTAATGGCTAGATTGACTTTACAAGTACCTACCTGCTACTTTATAATTAATCTTTACGCTCAGGTGAAATTTTCAGCTGACATCTAACACCAGCAACATGCACATTGCAAGGGCACCGAAGTTTCCATCAGTAAGCATGACCAGCCGAACAAACATGGCCAAACAGCAAAGCCCCACTTAACACATACCCCCATCCTATGTCAGACTCAAGCTTCAGGATATATTAGCTAGGATTTGTCTCATGCTCTTATTGGAACAGGCTTCACAAATATAGAGGCACAGGGAGCCTCTTCAGAATGTGCAACATACCTACAAGTGTCAGCAACGACACCCAACGAATCCACCTCAAAGGTGTTCATAGTGAAGATAAGCAGACCCAGCTGGCCTGCTTTCCAACAGGGTCAGGAATTCCTATTCCCTACATACCTCTGGCCTCATGTACAGAGGTACCAGGAAATCAGATGTGATTTTTTTGTTTTCCTTTTTAACTCTGTAAGCTACATCATAATACGATACGTGTTAATTAAGACAAGGGTGAGAAGAGGAATGAAGGAGACAATGTCCAACTTTGCTGATACAGGAAAGAAGTCAACTCCAAGTCTGGTGACTATTTAGAGATTTATATAAATAACATAACAGCTTTGGTAGGTGGGATTAAGAAATCCATAACAGAGTTCAGGTATTAGGATGTTCATGTTAGACCCTGGAGAACTCGATTGTCCCACAAGGAAAGTAGGTAGTGAAAAACAGGACTTCATATCCCAGGTGAATATCTTGCCTGTAGGAGTTGATGCTTTTTCTTTCTCTATGTTTCCCTGAAACAAATGGTCTGATCAAGCTTACAGGCTTCACACTGGGAGAATAGGTGTACACTGAGAACGTTCCCATTTGTGGTCTTACATACTGCTTACTCACTAGCTGAGGTGGCTTTCCACAGTGTGCAGACCTTCATGAGCCACATTCCTATAGATACCTGAAGCTCTTCATTCACGGCTGAAGACAACAGCATTTAACAAGTTAAGAAATCCAAGGGTGGCAGGGTTGCTTAAACACTGTAATGCTAACAGGAGTTTGTGCAGTCAACCTTAAATATTCAGAATTAAATATTAAGAACACAAATGCGTTGTATACGAGAGTTACTGTATAGCCCTTATCTTGATTTTGAGAAGTACCTAGCCGTATTAAAACATGAAAACCAAAAAGCTGAACTGATTTGCATACTTTTTGAGTTAAAGTGCCTATTTAAAATTATGATGTAGAGCCAATACTTTTCACAACACATTCCACGTCAAAAGGCAATGGAAATTCACCATGGCTGGCAGTCCCAGAACTTTGTTTATACTACATTTTTCATGCGTTAGCAAGTGACTTTTTTACAATTACTGTTTTTCCAAGTAGAAAATGGAGCACAGAGTATTAGTATTCCTAATATGAAGGAATTGGGAATGATCAAATTAGAACTTCATGTGTCACTACAGAAAGACCTCATGTCTAAGTGCTTCGTTCTGATGAACAATTAGCACATCAAAACTTACGGACAAGTGAGAACGGAAAGAAATCCTTGATGTGAATCTAACGGTTCCTGGCACACGCTCAGAGCCTAAGGAGAACTGCTCTGAGAAGATCCTGTGTACTTTGTCACTCTGACATTTTTTTTTTTTTACAATACTGGTATTTATTTATTATAATACTGACCCAATGAGTAAGTCCCAAAGTATATTCAGAATGCCAGCTCAGAAAGCTCTCCCCTACATAAGCATACAAGTTAATCCTTTCTCTTGCACAAGAGATTTCCTTCCCTTAACACAATTCTTCCTCCACTCTCTGCTCAAATTAACTTTAATTTACACTTTTCCCTGCATTTGAAGGCCACTGCTTTAAACTCAAGTAGTCAGGTGAGAGAGTTCAGGATGTAAATGCAATAATCCAAGATCTTATCCGAATGAGCTTTCTTGGAAAAGTTTCCATATTAGCACAGCAAGAAATAAATGCTATGCCTATGTTGTTGAAGGAAGAAAACAAAAGGATTGCCAAGGCAGATGCTGAAGGACAGATGTTGATCCAAACAGACCTGGTACACAGCAGAGAACAAAGACCCAAGAAAACGTTAATAATGCTCACTGACACAGGGTCCGTTCTCTCTCAGCTTCTGCTGTCTTGTCTATAACTTGTATTTCTTTTTTGGATGGCAACCATCCCTTCAGTCTCTAGAAGAGTCTCTTTCCTGTTGTCAGCTTAAGGCTTCACTCCGAGTCTACTCCCTGCTGTTGGCAGAGTTGCTCAGGCTGGCAGCTATCTATTTGTTATTCCTCACCATCTGCCTGTATCACCTCAAACTGCAGAAGTCTCTCTCAATTGCGCGCCGCCAGTTATTCTCAAGAGAGGTTCAGTCTCTCCTCTTCTTCCCAGTGGTTTAACGCGACCCATATTTGATCCATTTGTAACAATCAGGTTAAGGAAAACTGCCACCTCCCTGTCGGTTGCCCACCCACATACTTCCAACAGAACATCATGTGCAGTTAAGATACACTGTCTATTAGGAGTTCAGCGTATCTGTCATCTTCTCTGAGTGGTCTACGTTTCACTAAGGCATCTTTTCGTCGGGGGGGGGGGGGGGGGGGGAAGAGACAAATCTTCCTAGAATTGTTTTAATATTTTTCAAGTTTACATTTATTCATTTATGTTATTAGGCAACGTTGTGCACTCACACCCTTTTGAAACTTCCCTTCTGCTATTCACCACCTAGCAGCAACAGAGAAGACAACCTATTTTGCTTCCTTCAGGCAGTTGAAGAGAATGATTGCACAGTTATGATGTAGGCTTACTGTCTCAGAGGTTAAGAATAATTAATCAGTGGAACACTTAGCTTTGCTGCCCTCAAAATATAAGGCAAAAAAGTCTGACTTAAACTCAGACTCTTCATAACTCATTCTTACCTTAGAGCTCACACATTACACTTATTTATTAAATATTCCTATTTATTGTTTCTAGGAATAGTAAAAGGATTATTATGCTAGCTATTGACTTTTTAAGTTTCTTGGACCTGAGTTTCAAATGTGTTTTGGACAAAGTTGTTCTATATGTATAGCTTCTATTATCTTTCATCAGGTTTCTGGAAAAACAGCATTACTAAAAAGAAGTTTCATTTTCTAAAAAAAAATATTATTGAAAACCAACTCTTCATTTCTATTTAAATATCCACAAGCATGTTGTTCTTGCTAATAATTGTAGGAAAATTCTAGAAAGCTGAGGTATGTGCTAAGGCTGAGGAATTCTAGAAAACTGAAAACTCCTTATTCCCAAGCACACGTGGTGTGCCTTTAAGACAGAATTTACCACACTCTGGAGAGTCAGGGAAGAGTTTAAGTGAGAGCGCTAGCTAACATGGACAGCAAGAGAGAAGAAAACAGGGAAGTACGATAAAAACTGCAGAAGATGGGTAACAGCTTTTACATTAAGCAATATCATTATATTTCTTTCCTGTCTTCTTAGGTCCAGGGTTTTGCCTAAGTCTACATCTGTGAGACCTATGACCTGGTCTGGGGATTAAGTTTAGGTGAGGTTAACATGAACATTAGGTTGTTTAGGTCAGTGTCATCTATGATCGCATAATGCCAAAGGATTTTGTTCACAAAAATTCTCCAAGTTCTGATATAGAATCGTGTTTTGTATGGTAGGTTGAAAAAGTACAAAAAAAACCCCATGGAATTACAATTGCTTCTCAACGTGAATCTTCAAGCACAGGAAACAAAGGCTGCTTTGGAACTCCTTCAAACTCAGACTTTTTAGAAAAGGAATTTAAAAAAAATCTTGTATCATTTCATCTGCTTTTACAGCTTATTATCCATGTACTGTCCTTATTTGTTCAAATTTGTTCAGTACTGAGACTTATGCCTTTGGTCTGTGATGGGCAAGAGAAATGGAAGTACCTGTCTGGTCACTGACAGCCACGGAAGTAGAAACAGGGAGGAGGAGGAAGACTGCCATACGAAGCCAAACCATGCAGGATCCAATGTACTTCATCTCCGCCTGGACACATGTGAACAATCAGCTACAAATCTGAAACAGAAAATAATCTTATTCAGAACAACCTCTTCTTCTTTTCCCCTCACTCCATCAGAAAACTACGAACAAGGATTTCTTAACTGTAAGGAAGAAGTTGCTAGTCTCACTCAAAGTGTATCATTTATCTGTTGTAAGGAGCTACAGAAAGAAACCTATGTAAATTTAGGCATAAATGACATATACTCCTTTAGTTCTTGACTGAACTCACAGGTAACACCTTAGAAATATTAACTCAGAGTTGTTAGCTGTAAAGACACTAAATATTCATTTTACTAGTAATGACTACATTTCTTTTATTTTTCTCCCATGTTTTCAACCTTAATCAATTTCTTAGCTAAATTGCTTGGTATCACAATACTGCCAGTCACTCCTGAAGCAGTCTTCAAATTGAAGGACAACATGCAGCCGCTTCAGTTCAGGTGCAAACCAAACCAGACCAAACCACTGTATTTCTCTGCCTTGCAAAACACGCAAGTGCCCAGAGCAGCCTACGTTAAGTTTACAGTTTATATCTCACAAAACTGTGGTCTGGATTCAGCAACATAAGCTTTTGTCCTCTAAAACCAGCATCAGCTTTTCTTCTAAGCCAACTGCAACGCGCACACACGAATTTGATAAAACACAGAAAACCAGAAACACTTTTATAATCGTATTTTCTGTAAGAAAAGCAAACCACATACCCAAGGTGCAATTTTTACAATTATTTTCGCAAGGCACCTTATTCATCAGAGCTGTTCTGTCAGTCACACGTCCTGACAGCAGCTCCACCACCATCCCCAGCCTCCCGACAGCACCAAAGTGAATGCATGCTCAAATAACATTATCATTTAATTTCCTGCACCTGCTTTACAAGTAGGCATCAGTAATTCACCACAGCAGCCGCGCCAGAGCTCATTTTCTGAAGGGCTCTTGCCAAGGAAAGCACCAACGCCGCCGCCCCCCCGGGCTTGGGGCCGCTCCCGCCGGCTGGTGCGGGCGGCTCCGCTCCCTCGCACAACCGCGCACCGGAGCCTACGGGGCGGGAGCCAGCCGGGCAGCTCGGACTGTACCGGCGCAGCACCGGGAGTTTAATTCCTCCTGCACCGAGTTGGGTCTTCGGGAGGGAGCGTTTGGGGCAGCAGGTCGGCGGGCTGGGCGGGGAGCAGCGAGGCGCCGGCCCGGGCAGCGCCCCCGCCCCGCTGCCCGAGCGCCCG
>VWZZ01006507.1:381772-430801 GCA_013399095.1 Psophia crepitans | reverse complement strand
GTGCGCCTCCGGCTCGGCATCCCCGGGGTTCGCCCGAGAGCTGCTGAGCGGCGCGGGACCCCCCGTCCCGGAGAGCCGTCCCGTCCCAGAGAGCCCCCGCCGCGCTGCCCACCAGTGTGTTTCAGCTCCCCGGGTGTGGGCCGCTCGGTAGGCGCGCTGGTTGGAGTGATGCACACCCGCAGGCAGTTTCAGATGTGACTCTACACGTACAATTAATAAGCGTGCTCAGCACCGTGGCCATCTGTGACAGTTTAATCGGTTTTGTCAATTGCTGTGAATTCACTAGGACTGCTCTCGGTAGCATGTCAGCATACACCTGCAGTGACCCACGGACACACACAATGTCTTTACACAGTCACAAGCAGAATCCCACAGCACAGACTGATCGCAGTATATTAAAAGCTTACTGTGTACGTCATGTTTCTATAGCACACAGCTGATACTGGCAAAATCAGTAATAAACTTAGCTGGCAATTTTGGGGAAAAAACAGCCGCCACCACCACCAAACAAAGCAGGAATGATGTAGTATATGCACATGTGAGACGTTTAAACAGTTCGGTTACAAACAATGAGCTGCTTACCTTTAAACTTTTTTTTCAGTGTGCTGCCCAGAGCTGCTGTAGTGCCGAGGAGTTGCTGGAGCGAGTCTCTGAAGAGTGGTAGAGGGGGATGCAGCTCTGTCCTTATTAGTCTCACTCAGCGTGACCCTCCCACTCAGCGAGCACAGAATACTCCGCAAGAAAGGACAGCCGCCTGGACAGATTTCATGTAATCATACTTGTACATCCCAAGTCCAGTGACAACGTAAAAAAATGTTTTCTCTCCCTACACCCCCACTAAAAAAACTGGTTCTATAAATTAAACTGCCAGACTACAAACACATGAAAGTATCTGGTGTCTAGTTGTAAAGAACCAATTATGTACATTAGCACACCGACAAAAACTGGCTTTTATCACGTACGTATGAGCACACATCATTAATTTTAAATACATAATCATACATTTAAAAATCAGCCACCCAAGTAACCAAGAAAGCACATCTGTTTATGGCACTGATGCTGCAAAGCACGGCAGATTACTGACATTTGTTTTGCCTTTTAAAATCTATCATTTACAAACCTCAATGTTCTTGCACTGTAACATCATCTGTCTGTGATGAAGTGGTGAGATTGAGCACTGCCACCGGCTCTCATCGGAATGTGCGAAACTGCACTTTTCTCAGGTTCTCCAAGTGTGCTTGTGGCAGTTTTCTGTACTGTGTTTTAAAGATATAAACCAGATAGAAGGATGGAGAAAAGTAAATGACTAGAAATAGATAAGCAGAAGATGGAGAGAGCAGGGCTTTAATTAAACATATCACATTTATGTACATCCAAGAAAGATTTTATCTTTTTCTAGTAGAATTACTCTGATGGGGGAAAAAAAAAAAGGGGAAGTGGTGACTATTCTATGAAAATTTATTAGCTTAACATCAGTTAAGCTCAACTGGTCTTCAGGTCAGAAAATTCATAGGATTAGCTTTTTGATTCCCTGTCCATCCCCTTCACAGCCTGCCCAGCCACAGCCCCCCCCCGCCTGATTTTGAGAAGTGTTACCTCATTTCAACCAAGACAACTAGCCAGGATAACCAACAAATCCCTGGGAAAGACACGATTATCTTTCTGGTTTGAATTTCAAAACAGTTGTTGTTCTTCCCAACTTAGAGTCACGAGAGAAAGATGAAATTGCACCTTACGTACATGTCTGCTGGGAGTTTTAATTCCACAACTTTGCCACAGACTTGTGGTGTAACTTTAGGCAAGTCACACTTCTCGCTTGCTCATTCTGTAAATAATAGAAAGTAAAGCTGCCCTACCTCTCAGGGGGAGGCGAAGAGCCTGCTCCTACAGCCGACAAATCATCGGAGCACTCCCTTCGCCTTCGGACTGTTCGATAAAGGCTTCAGTGTTGAGCCCTAATTCAGCATTTCAAGCAGAGTTGTGAGATCCTCAGCTGAAAGACCCTTTGTAAAAGCTCTGCTCCTAGTGAAAGGCATTATCATTTTTTACTTGAAAAGAGCTGCGTTTCTCATTGCTCTTTCAAGCTACAAAATTCTTAAAATCTTTGTTTTTACTTCATTTCACATGCCCTAAATATCTGGATTCAGCTGTGTTACATGAATGTAAGTTCTGAATTAGCTAAACATTTTAATTGCATAACACTTTGCATATACAATCAGTTCATCCTTTAGAGAAATATTTCTGTCCCTCGAAATTTCAGTATTGCTCAGAAGTCCAGATCCCAAATGGGATCCATTTCCTATGGAGTAATAATGAAACATAACCCCTGAGCCAAGGATGTTGTTCCACTTCCCAAGATATCCACGCTCCAAATAGAAAATTAAAAATACCTTATTTGGACAAGTTCAACTTCAAAACTCTCCACATCCATATGAAAGCACTAAGTAGAAGAATTAGAAACTACTACGACCTTCCCTAGCTAACACATACGCTTCCTGTACTTTGGTCCAGATCTTCAACTAAATAGGATTATGCCAGTTCACATAAATCAAGGGAATTACACTGATTTATACTGCCTGAGGACCTCAACACTAGGGACAACCACCACATGTATTTATGGACAACACTGGTCACAGTAATGACTGCAGTCTTTAATGTCTTACAACATGGAAACTGGGCAGGAGGAAAACCTTACTGTTTACAAACTTCTGTCATGAGCCAAAAGAGTGTTTTCTCTCTCTGCCTCCTGCAATATAAGCCGCAAAGCCACAACTGGCAAAACATCTCCGTTATTATAAACGGCTTCACAATCCCAACCACCTGCGCTCTTGTTCACCTGCTAACAGTTACTGGTGCGCGCCAGAGAAAACACCATCCATACATCGTCTCATCCGGGCAGTACTGGAAAAACCGATGACACGAGCCGAAGCACCCACAGCAAATGGACGATATCCCGCGTTGTCGTTGCTGCAACACGGTTTTCCAGCTTTGCCGGAGAGTTTTAGCTAAAACTCTTACTGACACACAGAAGACAGGATTAGATCTGGATCCAGGCAAGAGCCAAGGCAACTACACCAACAACGAGAAAAGAGAGGAATTCAAGTTTGAAACCATACTTAGCACAGGCGTGCAGAGCACGTTCCCTCTCCTGCGCCAGGGGTGAACCGCTCCACTGAACAGCTTTTACAGCAACTGCAGGCAAGGTGCTGGGAGGGGAGAAGTGAGACAATCAGGAGGGCAAAGGGACAGGCTTGTATTTTGTAGAAAAGTTTTCTTTATTGCTGACACTCACTTTCAACCTTTGTTTCTTTTTCGGCACAGTTAGATACCCAAACCAGCCAAGCAGCATAATTCACTCTTGTCTGCGTGGTGCTAACAGATTTGTCTCCATCTCGTTAGACCCACAATTTTAACTTGTGTTGCTTATGACAACGCATATGCAGGAATGAAGCTGTAAACTTTGACAAAACTCTTTAAAAGCAGCAGTATTCTACTTTAAAACCCCAACTTTTTAGAAGGAGATTAATTTGAAACACCCCTTGCCACGCAATTTCTCACTGAATGTAGAATTTAGGATTTCTGTTCTGTTGTAGAAGCCCTTATGTGGGATTGTTCCTTGCCAGATGATCCTTTCTACCCTCCACAAGATTTGCTGGTCATGACAACTGCATTCCACTGAAGCAAATAAAATGCTTTTAAATACATTAGACTGAACTATAATGAACCCAGACAAAACAGGTGGAATCCCAGCCTTGGAGAAGTTAATGGAAATTTTAACATTGATGTAAATGGGGCAAAAATATCACTCAAATGAGAGAACTTTAGCAAAAATGACATAAAAAGGAATTATTTATATGCATGTGCACACACACTAAGCACTCCTAAGCAGCAAAACCAACAGAAAAGCTGGATGTCACTTCATTTCTTCTACAGAAGATAAAAATAGGAAAAAACCCAACTGCAACTTTTTTCCTGAATGCTCAGGAAGCATTCAGGTTTTCAGTAGAGGGGCCAAAATAACTGTCAAAAAGATGCAGAGGTGATACTTACCACTATAGTTTTGTAGTATTAGTTGCCTTAGCTCAGACATTTCCTCCACTCTTTGACTTGTTATAACATGTCTTAAAATAACCAAATACTAATAAAAATAACGGTACAGCAACAACAGCCTGTATTTTAATTCCAATGCAACTGATAATCCCAATCTCAAAAAAAATTAATGTGGAGTTGTATCCTTCATCATGTTCAGTCCTGATATGTTTCATATTTTAATAGTGACATTTTTAATTAAAAAAATAAAAATTTCAAAGTAAGTAAATCAATATTTGGATATATTACTTATATTTACCAGTTGCAAACACATCAACAGCTGTATCATAGTTTTGTAAAATATTCATTACCATTCAAAAAAATTACACTTCTGTGCATATGTTACTCTATTTAAAGTGTTCGTATAAAAACTCAGTTAAGTTATTCAGACCTGGAATAGTGCTGGATTTGTGGAATTCAGTAAAACATCAGTCCAGTCCAGGCTTGGAGAAACAATTATTAATGATTAATAGTGTCAAAATGTGTATATCCTTAATCTATTAAAAGCTGTACTTAGTCTTCCTGTGGATGGATAAATGCACATATACAACTGTCCTGCCATACCACAAACAGCTTGCCACATGTTGTATTGTTTCGTGAACCACAAAGAAATATACAATGAAGAAAAAATCTGAACATTCACCAATGTTTTTCTTTTTCTTTCATATGGAATGCATCCTACCTGTAACACAGGAAATGTGCCTTTTGCATTGTACAAGGGAAAAAAAAAAAAGACGTGCTCAAACAGCTGATTAGGGATGAGAAAAGCTGAAAGGTGATTTTCCAAACCAAGTCAAAGCACATCATCTGGCTTGTTTTAGACTGAAGTACCCATACATCTTTAAAAGTCATTACCCATCATAAAAAGATGAAAGCTGAGTTTTAGGCAGCTGTGCTGGGAATTACAGGTGTTTGCCCAATACTTCTGTATGAATATGCTAAAATCCTACGTGCAGTCTGAAAACATCTACAAAGCAGTGAAATATGATAATTTACAATTTATATAATGCAAATATAAGGAAAAGGAAGGTGCAGAACAAAGGAAAGGTATCAGCAAAGTTTAAGATCCTACAAATAGATAAAGTAGGCTGTATAAACCCTTCAGCCTTAAAGGTGACCTGTATTTTAGATCAAAAGGCTGAATATTCTACACTTGTTTTTTTTCAAACTTCAGGAAGACAAAGCTTAGATAGTCCAAGAAATGCCAGTTTAAGTTCCATTTTCAGTTGTAACAAATATGTCCAAGAATTTACAAATCTCAGTATTAGCCAGTGTCTCCTACTGTTGTGTCCTTTCTATGCAGTTAATTTACCCCAACTGTATTTAAAACCAGAATACTACAGGTCCAGTTAGGAATAGTTTCTAGTTTTCAGAAAGTAACTTCTATAAATTTACCTATGCAAAACTGATAAATGCAACCATCAGTTTTAACAACAGTAGCTACAATTATATTAACACATCCAGGACTCTGAGTTAATGCAGAGCTATTTACTGTTATGTTATTTTAATGCTCAATTTCAATACTGCCAAGCAACATGAAAAGGAACTAATAAAATAACAAGTATTTTATTCATATTTATTGCTGAATAAATTGGCATAGTAGTCTGGGAAGTCAAATTAAGTGCTTCTTTAATCTGTATCTCTGCATCCACATACATTATTTGCCTTTCATCTAGGAGTAACCGTTCTCAGGATTTAGCCAATGTTAAACTTTCAAGTCAGTAATTTTACACATTTAGGTAAGCTTGATGTCTGCCTGGAGCTATCTAGTCATCATCCCAGATGTAGAAGAACTGAGTTAAATAGCATCTAAAGGCTGCAGCTAGAAGTGTGACAGCAGTATACGCAAAAAAATTCTAGCTGTTACATGTCCTCTAAAACAGCCTACTGACCTATACATATTGCAAGTCAACATCCTACATCACCCTGCATATATCCGTGTAGATTTGGGAGCTGAGGAATTTATGCATGAACAGAAGATGACAGTTGAAAGGAAGAACCTATCAGACTGTGTTTGCACAACTATTTGTATCTTCATGCACTAACAATTCAAATAAATTTTACTGTTTACCAGGAATGCAAAAAAACACTAGCTCCTAGAAAGGCCAGCATTTAAATAAGTGGAAGGTTCTTAAACGTAGCTGTGTAGTCTATCAAGCGTAACATTTGCATCAATCCCTGAATTGTTTATTTTTGGCACGTCAAATGTGGTTTGGACATGATGGATGAATTCAATTTTGGAGCAAGGCCAAGCAGTTTAGCATGAACATACCATTTTGACAAAGCTTGGAGTAGCTGGGAACTGCTCTGGTTTCTTCCCTTTCCTAAGTGGAATTCAGATATATCCCGTTGGTTATTTTAACTGAGTACTTAATTTCGTCTTGCCAATTAGTTATTGACTATTTCTGCTGGAACTAACTGTGTTCTAATAACGTAAAGTGGCATCCGGCAACTGTTTAGTGAGGCTATATTTTCACATGCAAAATTATTCAAATGCATTTAGGGCTCATGTCTAAATCAGCAGATATAATCGATAATTATTAGAGCAGTAGTATCTGACCTAGATACATAGTGAAGAACGTACTTCATAAAACTTACGGTAGGAATATGACCTTAAGCCGAAAGTACAGATTTGATTGAAGGTAACTACATTGCTGAGATGTTATCTGCCTGTTTTCAGGGAAGAATATGAACTTAGGTCCTGCTTGCACACGAAGGGGAAGACACTTTTCATGAAGATAGAAAATTGTGTAATAAAATTGTGCTTCAGATCTATTTGGGAAGAAGTAACTTTGACTGATGTATTAAAACTACAGGGCCAGATTCTTTAAAAAAAGGTTTAAGAACTCATGAACAGTTTTAGAACTGACTTGGCTCAGACATTCATCAGCAACACTGAGCTTGTCTCTCCTGTTGCAATATTGTTCCAATTCCCAGAACTTAGAAGAAAGGTTATTTCTTTAAGGAACTGTTCATATGTACAGATACTTCACTGATCTTTAGGGAACTTGAAAATTTACCTCAAAAGAGGATTTGACTCCTGGAGAATAAAATTCGTTTATTGAGTTTCAGTCTTTTTATCTACGCTTGTTGATGGGAATGAAAAAGAGACCACTAACCATAGAATGCCTGGACATTGAAGAACACAACAGAAAACAAGAGCTTGAATCAGGCACGCATTTATCTTCACACAGGGTTTATCCTCCCACAGAAGTATTTCTTGCAATCAGGACATACGTTTGAATGCCAAATTAGACTAGCCTAGTTCCAAAGGACGAAGCTGGCAAGCCTTCTTCAGAGTCCTCCCTAGTACTGAGCTTTACTACATAAATCAGTGGGATGTCTGCGTGTATCCCACGGGTCCCTGCAATGCAGCATGGCAAACTGCTGGAGGACTGCTTCCAGTGCACGGAGGAAGAAGCTGTCAATGTCCAAGCACACTTCTGCAATTAATGGGAGGACAAAGGACTACACACACTCACTTAATTTGGCAGTGTGAAGACCATGGGGTTAATAAAGCAAAAGCAGTTTAAACATGAGTTCAAATCCAGCTTTAAGCAGTATCAGTTAGTTTAGGCCAAGGGAATCACAAAACCGAGTTATGTTCCTGTCTGCAGATGTAACTGAACTGCAAGTGTGGTGAAACCTGAATGCAAGTCATGTTATGCGAGGCACCTGAGGGGTCTAAATTAAGGGTGTAATTTCCCTTGGGAAATCCGGATTTGGGATTAACTGTTCTCTGCTAGTGTCTCTCTTCCTTGATTTCAGAGTGGCAGTATTCCTAACTTCAACCTGACAGCTAAATTTCTGAACTGAATATGTGCTTGGTTAAAGGTTTGTAGCCTTTGAGGACATCCAACAAGTTTACGTGAAATTGTTTAGTAGGACCAGTACAGCTTTTAGATACCTTTAGATAAAGGTAGTCTTACATACTTAGAAATATTTATACTCTTTTTATGGCTAAAAGTTAACTACAAAAATGATATACACTACTACAATGCATTTTTACAATTATGTAGGTTGTTGACAAAGTAAATTAGACTCGCTTAAACCAATGCCTGCATTTTTAATTGAATGAGTCAAATTCTACATACAGAGAATTTAAATAAATATTCCACAAACATTGCCTGTAGCAGATGATTAAATATATATTCTCAGTTACATCCATGTAAACCCCTTCCATTTACATTCAGAGCAGCTGTCCTCAACAGTTTTATTAACATAAACTTACCTTGGTCTACAGTAAAAGTGTGCATATCCTTTTTAAATATAATTTTATTATGTAAGAGACGATAAAATTTTAGGTAGGATTTTCAGTAGATGACTTCCACTCCTGTAATTTTATCAGAATATTTAACATAAATGTTAAAATCTGTAGAAGAGATTTCTCCGCTTATATTCTAGACAGTCCCAGGGAGTACAGACAGGTAGTCCTAACTGCTCAGATCCCCACCTTCCCATATTTTCCTTCATGTCATAAGTTAGTTCAGAAGTTTTAAGTATTTCTCAGTCTACGCCATTACGTTGAGTTCAAACAGTGTCCCACCAAACTCCCCAATCCTTTGCCTTGCCTTGTGGTGACGGTTTGTCTCTAGACTGGAGAGACAAGGCAAGGAAACCCAAACAAGGAAAAAGGGCAGAAAACAGGAAAGATTCTTTCACATTTAGCCCATGGGAGGCCACCACTGCTCACTTATGTGAGCTAAAATATCTAAATAATAGAGTCCATAACAGTATGCTGTAATTAATACAGCAGAGTTGTTTTTAATATGGTTGAGTTTCTTCCCTCTGTTTTGCTTTCTCATCCCTTTCAGACCTCATTGTATGTAGATGCCTTATTTTCCCCTCCTGCAGCGTTTCCTGCAGTGGGACCACTGGTGACCTAAACAGTTAGCTACAGATTAAATGACATCTTTTTTCAGCTACAATAGAGATATAGGTAAATGACATGAAAAAACAAGTTAACAAGAGAAAGCCCTTGCCCTTTTTTCAGCACATTTCGAAGTTTTGTTATTGTCACGGTGTTTTCAAGGCCATGATCTCTGCACCTGACTGCATGCCAGCTAAGTTCTTGAAGTGGAACTACCTGCACACTACTTTGGAATTTATCAAATCAAAAGATTTCTCATATCTAAAAGCAGATTTTATAGGAGCTTAAACAAAGTAACTCTTTAAATAGTAGCTCATTGTTATTAGGTTGAACAGTTTAAATGCTATGTGAAAACACATCTACTCACCGTCTATTGTACCTTTACAAGGTCTTCCTGTTCTAGTCTCATGTAAATCTTGCAGCTTTCAGTTGCTACTTACGTTTCAAAGTTCACCAGGTCTCTCAAAGTCTTTTCCTAATTGTCATCACTGAGACTTCTACTAGGATCTTATCTTTGCTGCAAGAAGCCTTCATAGAATCATAGAATGGCTTGGGTTGGAAGGGACCTTAAAAGATCATCTGGTTCCAACCCCCCTGCCTTAGGCAGGGATGCCACCCACTAAACCATATTGCCCAAAGCCCCATCCACCCTGGCCTTGAACACTTCCAGGGATGGGGCCTCCACAGCTTCTCTGGGCAACCTGTTTCAATGCCTCACCACCCTCACAGGGAAGAATCTCCTCCTAATGTCTAATCTAAATCTATCCTCTTTTAGTTTAAAAACATTGCTCCGGTCCTGTCATTATCTACCCGAGTAGAGTCCCTCTCCATCCTTTTTATAAGACCCCTTTAAGTATTGAAAGGCCGCAATGAGGTCTCCTGGGAGCCCTCTCATCTATGCTGAACAAGCCCAACTCTCTCAGCCTTTCTTCATAGGAGAGGTGCTCCAGCCCTCTGATCATCTTTGTGGACCTCCTCTGGACTTGCTCCAACAGGTCTAGATCTTTCTTGTGTTGGGGCCACAGAGCTGGATGCAGTACTCCAGGTGGGGTCTCATGAGGGCAGAGTAGAGGGGGAGAATCACCTCCCTCAACCTGCTGGTCATGCCTCTTTTGAAGCAGCCCAGGACACAGCTGGCCTTCCAGGCTGCAAGCACACCCTGCCAGCTCATGTCGAGCCTTTCATCCAGCAGAACCCCCAAGTCTTTCCCTGCAAGGCTGCTCTCGATGTGTTCTTCTCCCAGTGTGTGCTCATGTCTGGGATTGCCCCAACCCAAGTGCAACACCCCGCACTTGGACTTGTTGAACCTCATTCGATTCATGTTGCGCCCACTTCTCAAGTCTGTCCAGGTCCCTCTGAATGGCATCCCTTCCTTCTTTTGTGTCAACAGCACCGCTCAGCTTGGTGTCACCTGCAAGCTTGCTGAGGGTGTACTTGATGCCATCATCTATGTCACTGATAAAGATATTGAAAAGCACTGGTCCCAGGACAGAGCCCTGGGGGACACTGCTTGTCACTGGCCTGCACCTGGACATAGAACCATTGACCACTAACATCCAACCACTGACCGCTTCCTTGACTTATAGCTTCAGGCTTCTTGGTTGTTTCTCTCCCTGTTCCAGTCTGATACTGATGAAGCTTCTCATATAATGGTTGAGATTGGAACAGACCTCTGGACATCATCTGGTCCAACCCCCCTGCTCAAACAGGGACACCTAGATCCAGTTCCCCAGGATCATGTCCAGAGGAGACACTTTCCATCTATGCACACTAAACTACTTCCAGAGAAGATTCTGTTCTCCCTCAGGGAGGGCAAAGGGTCCCGTGTCAGCACCTTCTTTCCTTCCCGACATCGTAATACCTGTAACAACTATTTTGCCTGATCTCATTCATAATCTAGACCATAAAATGATATTCAGTCATTTCTGACAAATTCCTAATTTATAGGAGAGTAATACCTCCTTTTTTGAAAATGTATGATCTAATTTTGAATATATGAAACCATAAAGATTCTACCACATACTGAGGCTAATAGTTGCATGTAATATGTAACCATATTTATGTGATTTTTATATTCCATGCCCCTTGTTTTTCTCAATTTATCTAGTTTCAGTCTTTGGATTATGACATGCGTTTATCTGTTAAACATCCTTACGGTATCAGAAGTCTTATTTCAGTGTACAAAACTTAGGCTATCCTCAACTCTTCTCCTGAACAACAGAGACGGATTCAGGAGCTTTTGTTTTGTTTTATCGGTTTTTCACTACAAAGTCATGTGGGTTTGTGGTGGGTTTTTTGTTTATTGGAGGGATATTTTGTTTCTGGAACCATTCCTGCTCACTGATATTAATTAGACAGCAGAATGCTTGGATGGTAGAAGCTAATGTAATAGCATAGCTATAACATCAATACCATATAAAGTAGTAACGCAGCTACATTACTGCTACTTAGTATTTCTTTCTGTTAAGCCCCATCTTTTTTTTAAGCAGCCACAGTGTGCACAAAGCTATCGTTACCTCTCTCAAAGAGTTACAGCTTTCCAAAGGCCTGCATACCTCTCTAGGCTCAGCCCCTGCAGTATTTGCTCCCGAAAGTGAACCTTACATTTTATTTCACTGTATCACCTTATTCCCGAGCCATCTAAATAACCCCACGAAAATGGACATATAATTATTTCCTACTCAATCATTTTTATGTCAACAGCAAGCTATTCACACTGTCTTTTAGCTGAGGAAAACAGAGCCCTGTGCTCAGTTTAATGATGTTTATCTAGAGGCAATGTGATAGTTTTGCAGCAAGCCAGCTGAGCAATCTCCAAGTTTTAAGGGAATGTTCTAAGTACGCGTAGGAACATTATTTTTTTGAAAATTGGAAAACTGAAATGGGAAAAGTAGGAATGAAACAAGTCTGAAGTTGCTTAGCAATGCCTTGCCTAACTTGTGACTGCTTATATTTCAACATCTACTTCATCAGTCATTAGTATCGTTCAGACCTGCGCTCTCTCTCATACAACAAGGCACGCCAAGGTCATGCTTGCAAACCCACTTTCTGTACAGAAACAGTCTGATTCTATAGGCAGTCACATGAAGGTCCTCAAAAACCAGTAGAGATACATCTGTAGAGCCCTGATTGCGAAGGAGAAAATAGCTAGTAACAGCAAAAATTAATCATAGAACCATAGCATGGTTTGGGTTGGAAGGGACCTCAAAGACCATCTAGTTCCAACCCCCCTGCCATGGGCAGGGACACCCTCCACTAGACCAGGTTGCCCAAAGCCCCATCCAGCCTGGCCTTGAACGCTGCCAAGGATGGGGCCTCCACAACTTCTCTGGGCAACCTCTTCCAGTGCCTCACCCCCCTCACAGGGAAGAATTTAATACTTTAGATTTATTTACAAGTCTATTCTACGAATGTCTGGTATGTTTAAAGAAAGTGCTCATATTTTCAACACATTGGCATAGTATGGTTTTTGTTTGAATGATGGCAGAAGTCAAAACTAAAACCCAAATGGAATAAAACCTGTCTAATATAACCTGCAACAGCTAGGCTTTCAAAGGCGATCAGCATAAAACTGCACCTGAGCAAAGGTGATGGCGAGTGTAATAACAACCATAATACAAATGCTCATGCATTGGAAAGTGTTTCTTAAAAAACCCATAAAATGCTGGAAAAATATCACACACTGAGTATGCTATTTAAAACATCATAAAAATAAAACTGAACTAAATTATGAAATATTAGCAAGTGTAAGTTGATGCTGTAGAGAACAAGGTAAAATATACATACCTGCTAGATGACCAGTAATATTACACAGAACCCACACAGTGAAGACCATGACCAAGCACGATGAAGTTGAACTAATACATAGTGTAACAGACTGAAAGTAAATAACCCATAAAACCAGGTAAGGGAGGGTGCAATTTAAGCAACATCTGCAACAGAATTACTTTACCAGCATAAGAGGACTGGTATGGTATGCTACCAACATTGTACTGTAGCTGCTGCAAGTCAAGTCTTGAAAGCCTACAAGGGGGGAGGTTGCTACCTCTCCAACGCAACCTGCTGCACCGCTTGACTGTCCTCATGGTGAGGAAGTTTCTCCTCATACACCCAGTCAGAAGCCCTCTCATTTCCACTTCTGCTCACTGTCGTCCTCCCATCACGTACTTCTGAACAGCTCAGCTTCACCTTTCTTGATCACCTCCTCCTATGTGTTGGAAGGCTGCTATCAGGTGTCCAGAAGACTTCTTTTCCATGCTGATAGAAGATCAGTTCTATGCCATAAAATGACTTCCTATAATAACTGATATACTGACACAGAAAGCAAATTCTTTGCAGACTGTTTGATCTATATCTTTTACATAGCCAACACAGAACAAAAGAATTTGTCTATCAACTCATCTGGGTACATATTTTCAACTCCTTTTCATACCAGATTGCCACCAGAGTTTTTCTTCTCCGAGTGACTGAAAACATGCCTTGTGAAATGCCTTGATGTCCTTCGCCTCTACAAACAGGTCTGACCCATGCACCTCATTCTTTTTTGCACTGCCGCTTTCCTCCGGTCAAAGCTTTGGAGACATTGAGTGCATTATAGCAAACACTTACCTTAAATAAAGCAATGTTTCTCACGGTCTTTTTTTTCCTTTGGTGACTATAAGAAAGCAAATGATAACACAATGAAGCAACAGAGGTGGAAAATGTATTTTTAATATAAAAGCAAACATACCCAAAAAATACATGTACAAAATGATTTATGTGAATACTTGCCTTGCATAATTTTACACAAAATCTGCACATTTCTAGTATTTTGCACCAAAAAATACTACCCGCATCCCTTCAGTAAATGCTAGAAAAGATCTCAAGATTTAGTAATCTAAAACAGTAGAACTTGTTTTCATTCACATATTAGATAAAACATTGTTACTAGCATGTATTGCATTACTGTGTTTAAGACCTTGTGCAGTAAAAAGCAAAAACCAAATTTCACTACAGAAGATGTATTAATCAAAATAAAACACAATGTAAAGTATATGAAGTGATAAAAGATGATAAATGAGAAATGCACTAATACAAATATGCACTGTTTCTATAAAAGGGAGATAAGATGTAGAAAAAAAATAGTTCAGGAATCATCACTTTCATGACCACTAACTGGCTGCACAGCACTTTAGGTATTAAACCAAAAATTAGTGGTAAGGAGCATTTTAAGATATGAATGAAGGGTCTGTGGACTTATGAAGGATATTGCATATTTTAACAGACTGTGTCCAAAAGGGGACAGATTCTGGCAAATGAACTGAGCACTTCAATGGCAAACTAAAACGGTTGCTGGCATAAAGGAATGAGAACAGACACTGAGGACTGTCCGTACCTAAGAGACACAGGATGGTACAAACTTACTGGTTTGTCTGTCATGCAACAAATAAGTCACCAACAGAGACTGGAAGATGAAGGTGAAAAGATCAACATGACGAGATTTAATATGATCTTCTGTCTCTTTTTGAATTACAAAGCTCAGAATGGAAATGCTAAGGTTGGAAATACAGGAAAGAATGTGCTAGCTAAGTTAGTCATACAAAAATAGAAAAGGATGCTTTCTTGAATAGATAATAGTGAAGAAATAGCAAAATTTATATATGCTGTGTTTGTGCATATCTACAGAAATGGAAATTTTTATGATGGCACTGAATTATAGGCTTCAACACTTTGGAAAGCAACAATGCCATCAATAGTGACAGAGTTTGACAGACAGATTAAGGTTTGGAACAACCCATTTTAGTTTTGAAAAACAGGAGTTACTTTAAAGTCGATATATACTTAACTAAAAAAAAAAATCACATATTACAAAGCAACTCCTGAAGTTCTTGCTATGCTAAAACTTCTGTGGAAATGAGAAATTTCTCAAAGGATTTGAAGATTTGGCTTCTGAGCTCTCTGGCAAACCTCCTGTTGACTGCACCAGGCATGGAAACGATTTTGGAGAACTACACAATGGGAGCCCTCTCGTGGGAGAAAGGGGAAAATGCCCCTGAACCGCCAACCGCCAGGACAGACCACTCCTGCCACTTAAACCTGGATTTTGACACCTAAGATTGTAGTATTTTGTAATTGTTAATTAAAATTTATTTATTTTAATAACCTATTAAAAAAATTGAGTTTTGACGTCACTCCTCCTCTATAATTACACTGTTTTTCCTCCCACTACTCTAATGATTATCAAGCTGCAACCCAAAGAGAAAAGGAGTTCACTTGCAGAAAGTAAATTAAACAGGAAGAATATGTGAAACTAAACCCTTGTCAACAACACAAAAAGCGTTACTGTAGCATGTGTCCATCTCTGCTGTTTCTGTTACTAGGGACAGAGAACACTAAGTCTTGGCAGTAGCTAGAAGCCCTGGCATTCCTTTGAGCCTTGTAAGAAAAACGCTATGCACACCAAACTTTCAGTGCTGAGATTGCTCCTCACTATGTACATACATAGGCCTGGTTCTGCACAGCTTGCCTATACTCAGTGTCTTTTGAGTCCACATGCCTAAATAATTCAGGCAGAGATCAGGATTTGGTTGCATCCACTGACAACCAAGTGATACATGATCCACATAGTTAAAGATCATACATTTAAGAAATGATTGAAAAAGCAGAGAGTAAAATAATTTGCTCTTCAGTCAAGTCAAAACTACAGATGTAACTGTTGCTATTGACATCTATAAAGCAGATTCTTCCACTGTGCGGGGACAGAGATGTGTTTGGGTTAGTGCTTAGACATTGTTTAGTTTAGGGTTAAAGGCACTACCTTGCCTTGCTATCAAGTATACTTTTGAAGAACAGCCAAAAGACTGATAAAAAGGATGCTTTGTTAAAAAGTATCCTTGAAGAAGAGCTGAAAAACTGATAAAGAGGAAATTGCCAGAGAGGCCTGAAGGCAACAAAAGTCGGCAATAACAAGAGGAAAGGGAAAGGTGTCTGGGGAAGTTCGCAACCATCCACGGAATTAAAGGACTATGAAAATTACCCCCACACCCCTTGAAGAAGCATGTACGCTAAATTAAATATGCTTGACCAAAAGTAGGTGATGCAGTAATTAATAACCAGTTAGTGTAAATTTAGGCAGGTTTTTCTAATTCTGTATCAAGGTAAATATGTTGTAGTTTCTTTGCGTAGTGTGCTAGCTTTGTGGGATTACCACCTAGTACCCATCTTTGTGCAGACATGAAATAAATCAAATACCTTTGCTCTGCCTGTATATTGGCATAGTGCACACTGGGTAAACAATCCCATTTTTGGGACAACATTATGCCACTACCAATCAAAAGGCCTAAGTAATAAAACTTCAAAGCAATTAGCCATAATCTCACGCCATCCCTCCTCCCTGTGACATTGCTTTGTGTTACTGCCCTACTAGAATCATAGAATGGTTTGGGTTGGAAGGGATCTCAAAGATCACCTAGTTCCAACCCCCCTGCCATGGGGGGGGACACCCTACACTAGACCAGGTTGCCCAAAGTCCCATCCAGCCCGGCCTTGAACACTGCCAGGGATGGGGCCTCCACAGCTTCTCTGGGCAACCTGTTCCAGTGCCTGACCACCCTCACAGTAAAGAATACTACTATTCAGTTCCTGGTGCAATTGCTGAGAATAATTATTTCCTTTGCATTCTCCAAAAAACTATTTTGTATCTAAACACAGTTGGTTTGTTCATGGCACTAATCTGACTCGTTCAGATCAGAAGTGACTCTTGGGACCTTTCTTGTCCAGCCTCCTGCTCAAAGCAGGGTCACAGTGAATTGAAGCCAGAATGCTCAAGATTTTCAGAGAAGTCTTATAAACCTCCAAGAACGGGGGCTACAAAAACCTGTCCGGGCTATCTGCTTAATTATCCTTACAATTTTTTTTTTCTTCAATATATCCGGTCAGATCCTCCTATTTCAATTGATGTCTGCTGTGTCTCCTCCTACCACGCACCACTAACTCCATATCTAGACAACCTCCCTGCCAGCCTGCTGTTAGGGCCCCCAAAACCATCTCTTCCCCAGGCTGAACAAGCCCTGGTCCCTCACCTCTCATCACAAAGCAAGTGCTGAAGACCCAGCCATCTCAGTGATCCCCCCCAGAACTCGCTCCAGTTTATCAACATATTTCTTGAACTGAGCAAATTAGATTCTTTGTTTTCACACAGAAGCATTAAACCTACCTTATTTTCTCATTCTGAGACAAGAGGGAACTTCTGTGCTCCTGGGTAAGGGTTTAAGGCCTATTTATTGGTTAGAGATGAGGCTCAACCATCAAGTATAATAAAATCACCTCTCCTGTGCTGCTAGACAGCCCTTAATGTTCAGGATTCTTTATGCAGTCCATATGCTAGGTTTAAATAATGTAAATGGCTTTGAATCAGTCTCCTGAGCCAGAATAAAATCACCTCTATCATTAAGATTACCCTCTAACTGTATCAAACTGCATGTCCTAAGAACAGGTACACTGAGCTGGACTAACCAAAAGATAGTAGCTGGAATGACTGAAAGACTGCAGCTTCCTACATTGACCTTTTGGTGCCAACAGCAAACACTCTGGATAACAGGGAAAGGTAAAGCAGCTTCCCTTGCAAATCCTGCCTGTTTCTGGCACTCCCCTGCTTAGGGACTTTCTGAGCTGGAAGTTGCTTCTCTATCAGAGTGCTTAATACTGCTTGACAGACCTCTCATCCATGAATTCCTCTATTAATTTTTAACACATGCATAGTCTCGCTATTCAAGTCATCCTAAGGTAAGGATATCTATTTTTTAAATTGTATGAAGCAGTCCCTTTTAAGTCTGCTGCGTGTCAATCTATTTTGTGTCCAGTTTTCTTGATAGGAGCACGACTAATTGTTCTGTATTCACTGTTCCTCATGCCAGTCAGAACTTCTAACATTCTATCATTTCTCCTTGAGTAGCATCTTTTCCAAGATGGTGATTCCAAATTACTTACTTTTTTCCTGTGCACAGAAGCTATTCCTTCTGTGCTCATCCTCCTCTAAACTATCTCAAATTCTGTCTTTTTGACATGGATGTCAAAGCAGCTCACTGTTCATGACGTGTAATTATGATTTAGTTGCCTATCCCCTCTCTATTAATATCATTATTTGCCTTCTTGACTACCTCTAAAGATCAGTTTTTCGATAGCTAAACTTACTGCCAGCTTTGTCATTAAATTCAGGCAGACAGAACTTAATCTATTGTTTTGCTTACTCTCCATCTAGTTCCTTTAGTTCATCCAGGGAAAATCTCCAAACATGTTCCTTCCAAGTTTATGCCTTGGTTGCTGTTTTCTCATGTACAGAAATTATTTCTAATAATTTAGAACAGATATGCAGAAAACCGTACTTTAGATGTTCTAATATGATCAAGCAGTCAGTTCATTATTTGACTAGTACCATGAGAAAAATACTGGAGAAATCTTTCTGTTCCAACTGAAACTTCAGGCAGAAAGTTTCAGGAGAATACAGCAGTTCACACTCATTTTTGTTGTGGGAATGTTCCCACATTTCTGTTGTGGAAGTTCACATTGTTTTCATTCTTATCAGTTCATGCAGAACAGTAATTTACAAGCAGAACAGCTTTTAATAATAAAAAAATCCCCAAAAACATTTTAGAAATAAATTGACCTTGAAGGCTCCTAATCAGTTTTACAACCCTAATTAAAGAAGTGTTACTGACCTACACTCTTTCTCCTGGACAAACGAATCACCTCTTCTGCCCTCAGACTCCTTTAATAAAATTCTGTTTTTGTTGAAGTAAACAAACCAACCAACAGAACAGACAAGAACCTCCATAAACATTATCATGCAGTTGTTAGTGATGTATTAAAGGAACAAGCAGCCTAAATTCTTCCCAAACTATGCCAGGCTTTTCTTTGCGCTTTAGAAACTCCCATGTTCTAGGGACTTGGCTTTGCCTAGGACAACAATCCACTTTAAGTACATCATTTATTATGTATATCAGTTACACAACTTGATTCATATAAATTATTTTGTGGAATCTATTATAAAAAAATAGTTAAGGATGACATTATAAATAGACACAAAAAGTGATTTGACAAATTGATGGCACAGAAAGCCTATCTTTAGCCTCCAAAAATGATGGTTCAACATTTGACTTGGGTTCCCTGCAGAGCAGCCTGCCAGTGCTGATGGCTATGCTGGGAGGAACACCACTGTACGCTTACCTGCTTCATATACACATTCCCTAAATTCCACTAAATACTGAGGAAACCTTTCTCCCAACCCAATGGGACCATTCATTTTCCCTCAGTGTGACATCGTTACTTCTTTTAAAAACTATTCTCTTCACTACACCTACCCAAAATAAGAACTGAGCTAACTTAAACCAAATTAAGGTCAAACTGGAATTTTCATGAGTTCCATAACCTAATTTTTTGTCCCTATTTTTCATGTAAATGTTGAGCCACTGACACAACAGTACAAACTACTGATATTGAATAAGGTTTAAAGGGAAAAGGAGGTTTCTCTCAGTGAAAAGGAATGATAGACTGCACTAAAGCCAAGGACTTGGAAGAGATCAGCATGACTGAGGACCTTGAAAAAAGGTAACATTTTAGGATAAGGAAATAGTACAAGGACAAAGATATAAAGAAAAACAGGATGTTCTCTATTTACCTAGTGATAAATAATGTCCAAGTTAATTTTGTGAATATCTTCTAAAATATTTGTTAATTATCATACAGACTGCCAGATTCTAATTTTGTCTTTTTTTTGCTATGCACAATACAGTGGAAAGTCTTATTCACAGAATGAAAATTAACCCTTAATAGCCTCTAAGAAGAAACCCAAAGCTACTGGTTAAATAAGGTTAAGTAAGCACTGCAGTACAGTGATGGAAGGAAAGACGCATTGACATAATACAGTATGACAAATGAAACTCAGAAACCTCGTTTGGTCTGCAGTAATGGTAAGTGAACTACAGCATTAAATCAGACAGAAGCAATTTCAAGAAGTTACAGTCAATTTTCTTCACAGAAGTTTAAGGACTTAAAATTTGTTGTTATTGTTGCCAATGGTTAATTGCATGTACTTGCACAGTACCAGGTCCAGTGCATTCTGTGCTGTAGGGCTTACAGGTTTTACTGGATTCTAAGCCACACACTACAAACAGTAATTACACCTTGAAGTACAAGACCATGACATGTTCCATCAAATACCACTAAACCCAGTTTCACTACCTTCTCTTTTAAGCCAAGAGAAAAAGGAATACAGAAAACAGTTCATCAGGGAATTTTAAAATACAGCACTAGCGTTAGCCTACACGCTTTCAGCCCTCTTGAAATTCGTGGGATTATCAAACGGTGACAAGAGCAGCTCAGTCAAGCGAGAAGGTGCACCTGCTCCCTGGTGGTATGCACACTATCTAGTTTAAGTATGATACTAATCCCTTGTCCTGGCCAAAATGAAGACTGTATCTTCTTTCATATACTTCAATTTCTACAATATCACTCCTCCTCTTTCTCTTTTTGCCACATGAATACTTAATAAATAAACAACCTTGTGGAATTTCACTTATCATCTAAGTCTTTTTTAGTTTGGACTTATTCCTCACTATACATAAGAATTACTATAATGGCTCTTTTTACATAAAGATTTTATTTTATAAACAATATAAAAGTAAAATTTAATTTAAAATTTATTTTCTTTTTACAAAATTTTTTTCAGCCCCTTTTTTTGGTACTGTGCAACTATCTTACGTGGGAAAATGAAAATGGTATCTAGGGAAAGCCAGTGATATAATTGTTTCTTTTTCCACACTATGATTGCTACTGTCACATGCACGTCAGGTTTTTTTGAAAGAATATGGTAAAAGCATTCTCTTCAGACTCAGTATTTTCATTTACACATTCTCTCAATCATCTAAAAAATTTCCTAGTGGGTTTTTTTAGCATGTGCAACTAGAATTTTTAAGAAGTCAGTTAATTTAATTATTAGCTTGCAGTTATCAACCCTAGGTACAAACATGTCCAACAAAACATTTTCAGAAATCTTTTAACTTTTTGTACCATTCTCACCCTGCAACCCCATACGTGATGCCCTACACAAGTACTCCTATCCACTGCCACCCTTTAGAGCATTTACAGATCTCGCCGCACATCGCAGCATCTTGATGACAAGCTTTTACTTGCATGAGCAAAGAAGCGTGCAAGTGGACAAGACAAATCTGAGTCTAGGCAGGACAAGAGGCACATCTGCTACTGCAGTGTGGGGGAGAATAGCACCACAGGGACAGCTACTAAGCTCATTTTGTAAGCCATGATATCTTAACCTGGCTGTTGGAAACACAGCGCTGGTGTACACCACTCAGACAAGACTGGAACTGCTGGTCATAAGGATCCCAAGCACTCACATGATACCACACTATCTTTCAGCTGGGAGGTGATCAGTAACTTTGGTATGAATGAGGCCACTTCACTGGCTTGGCCACACCAGAATCCACTACCTTCTCTCAATCAATAACTCCCTACAAAGAGCTCACTTGTTCTTCTGCCCTCCTCTTCTATTTCTGCAGAGTGAAGATGTTTCTTCTGCACTGGTGACCAATTGCCTTACCTCTTATTTCTTGACCCATGGCCTCTCATTAATTAATCTTAATGATCGATGTGCCTTACAGTGTTTTGTTCTGTGGTTGCTCATTTTCACCCCATAACATAACACCACAATCGAGGAAAATGCAGGTAGGCCTGGGGCACTACAAAGAGTAGTTGTCCCAGAAGTTGTCTACAGAGACTGTGAAAGACAAACATAGCTCTGGTATGCCAAAGACATCTAAACCAATGTATCCTCAAAAGTGTTTCTGTCAATAGACTTCTGAATACTCAGAAGTCTGACCTCAACTTTACCCATGAGAACCCTTTTACAGAGCTGCATGAGTACAGCCATGAAAAAAGTCAGTCTTACGTTCCCCAGGAATGCTAAAGAAGGGATGAAATTATTGCCTCCAAGAGAGATCACAAAAATCAACACATCAACTGAACACCATTTTTAAGACTGAAGACCAATGTTATGTACTGAAGTATAGGACTTGTGTTGGCACAAGGCAGAGGAGAAAGGCCACTATTGGAATACTTAAAAAAATACTAACTTGGCTACTGAACTGTGGGGTTTTTTTTACTTTTTGTATGTACTTGACACCTGCAGTGTCCCACCCAACAGTACAAAAAAAAAATTGATCCTCTGAATTCTGTTTGTAGATCACTCTTCAGAAGATCTGCTGATTTTATTAGAATAAAGGATAAAACACTTGGAATGTATAAACTCTGATTTTTAAGAAATAAAAACCCCAAGCCATTCCGATATCTAGTGGTAACATGGCATTCAACTTCCATTTTGCCTCCACTGTACATAAAACCATTACTTCCAGGTTGAGCAAAACTGAAGTTCTTCCTTTAAATGATGGATTACAGTAATCATTGTACATACAGGGGCATGAGAAATTTTTCACTGAATCCTATAAAACCTTGACTGTTACCCAATTAAGACTAGGCTAGTAACCATATTTACCAAAGGGGAATGGATCTGGCAGAGGAATTTCTTCAAAATTACCATTTACTGCAAAAATATAGGAAGATTTTAAAAAACTCCAAGACTGTTTTTTTCTGTTAGTAAGAATATACAATTTTGGGGTTTGGGTTAGCTTTTGGTTTTGTTGCGTTTTTTTTTTTTTTAACTGTTTGTTAAACTACATAAACTCCTAACTGTTTAGAATGGAAAAGACCATGCTGAAGTTACCTTATGGCTTATTTACTAAGGCAAGTTAAATATTTATGTAACCATTTCAGTCAAAACAAAAACATTTGTGGTAGTATATAGCTAAATAATTTTTTTTTTTTAAACAGCAGCCTTAAGTCTTAACTTGTTACAGGTCTCTGATGTTTGGTATCTCAATATTTTATTGATAAAGGTATACAGTGCTGTACAAAACATCTTTATATACTCCAAGGGCAAATTACTTCGTTTCCCACTTGGGAATAGTTTATTTTTAATGCTGTTCTTTAAGTTTTTAATTCTTCATGGGTTCTAGGGCAATTTTGAATTATAACATGCATATTTAATAGTAATGACATCCAGAAAAATTTTTTCTGTAGTGGAGAGAATACATACACATTAACAGTAATATATTAAAAAAGTCTAAGAGGACATACACAATATAGTTGTCTGCTTACTGACCTATAGCTAATTACAGTTGTATGCTATCTGCTGCTCTTCTCTTCAGACTACAAGCCCGCCTGGATTACATGACCTGTCCATCCTTCACTTGGCTCATGAGCTGCACAACCACCTGCCTGCACCCTCACACCAAACAGAAACCCAGCACCAGCATCTGCCCCTCCAGAATGAGCCTCCCAACCACCACCACTTTTCCAACAGCAGGCCTCTTCTTGCAATGCTACAGGCTCACCTAAAAACTGTACCCATAACTAACCATCCAAGCAGCTTGTGCATAACCACTGCACTCTAAGCAGGGTGGAAGCCCTTCCACCTGTACAGCCCTCACAGTAAGTTAACACATGGTACAGGTGTTTTGCCCTGCAAGCAACATTTCACTCCATGAGTCAACATACCCACAGGTACCTACCTCCAAGGTTTACAAGCTCTCCAGAACCCTCCTCAATTCCATGATCATTTGGTTCATGAATGTTACCATATGCTAGTGCTCTGACAAAAACCAGGGAAGTACAGATTGTGTCCACTGCTCTGAGGGAAAGCTTCGAGTTCTTCTGTCTTCCCAAATACGTGTCTCTTCCTTCAGAGCTGCAAGCCCATCTGAACTCCTGCCACCCCCAACCACCCCACGCACAGCCTGTGAATGCCATCACAACACTTTCACAGTCATGTAAAGCAACGTCATGGCAAAGTTGTTCCACAACACACACCACCACATACCTTCTGAGAGAATGAGTCCACCTGAGCACACACCTCAGATGTCCCAGATACGGCTTACATGCACCACCACAGACCACTGTGTCATCTATAGCCCTCATAATAAATTAAGGCTCAGCAAGGACAAAAAACAGTCTGGGGTGAGTTTCTCACAACCCCTTCACCAACAGATCCCTTCTCTCAAGGCCACAATAAGTCTCTCCTCTCATCTAACATCACACTTACTTCATGAGCACTGTTGCCACCAGAAACTCCTGTCAGCCACACTGTCCTCACAGCAACTAGAAGCTTGCCAAGCTCCCCCTGCCCCAAATAGTCTCTTCTCACAAGGTTAAAAGATGGCCTGAAGCTCAACAACCTCTTACTTGACTCATGAATACCTTTGTTCTCAAATGCAAACATAGCAAAGGTATCTACTGCTCCAGGATGAGAATGCGGCCACTTCTGCATGCTGACAGGTCTCTTCCCACAGCTCTGTGAGCCCCTTAGATCAAGGCCTATGAACTAATAAAACCTGGGGATGTTTCCACCCCTGAGCTACCTGCACAACAAAGAGAAACCCAGCACACAAGCCCATGCTCTGGAACAAGGCTCACAACCTACCCCTTCAGGCACTCCTGAAGGCTCCTTCACACCTAAACTGCATTGAAGCAGTCACACCAAATTAAAGACTAAAGCATCAGCACCTTTAAGACAAGCCTCTCCCATACCCTGTGCCACCAAATCCACACTCTCAAGGCTATAAGCTCCCCTAGGCAGCATTAACCCTGCGCCGGCTCCCTCCCCAAGGCCACTTTCATGTCAGCTGTT
This sequence comes from Psophia crepitans, assembly GCA_013399095.1. Lineage (NCBI taxonomy): Eukaryota > Metazoa > Chordata > Aves > Gruiformes > Psophiidae > Psophia > Psophia crepitans. Next base: position 406,109 of record VWZZ01006507.1, on the reverse strand, counting down.
AGTGGGACAAAGCTTCTTATGAAGCCACGATCCCATCCTCAGATCAAGTAAACCACTACATGCTGCTCCCATCCCCACTGCCCTCAGAGACTGCAATGGCCCAGCACTGTATCCTGGTTCAGCCCCAGCCCGCGGCTCTATTAGCAAAACAAAGGAAAGAATGAGAACAACAAAGAACAAATGGCCTTGAGATGAGATAATGACCGTTCAATAGACCAACAAAGGGAGAGGGAAAACACCAACACAGCAGCAGTAGTTATAGTGGGATGCAAACAAATGCAATGACAAACAGAGCACTTTACTGACCTGATGGACCAGACAGCCCCCCCACCAAACCCTCCCGGAGCAGCACCGGGCCACCCCTCCTGGCCAGCCCCTTTTATAGGGGTGTGATGGCACGTGGTGTGGAATAGCGGCTGGCTCAGCTCACCTGGCCCGGGCCTGAGCATTAACCCTATCCTGGCCAAAGCCAGGACAAACTGCTACCCCACATCCCCTCCTGGAAGGCTCCGAGCCTCCGCCAGCACCTGCCACCTGAAAACCTCCCAGAGGCCAGGGTTATCATAGAACCATAGAATGGTCTGGACTGGAAGGGGTCTCAAAGACCATCTAGTTCCACTCCCCTGCCATGGGCAGGGACACCCTACACTAGACCAGGTTGCCCAAAGCCCCATCCGGTCTGGCCTTGAACACTTCCAGGGATGGGGCATCCACAGCTTCTCTGGGCAACCTGTTCCAGTGCCTCACCACCCTCACAGGGAAGGATTTCTTCCTAACATCTAATCTAAATCTCCCCTCTTGTCATTTAAATCCAATACTCCTTGTCCTATCACTCCCTACCCTCGTAAACAGCCCCTCTCGAGCTTTCTTGTAGGTCCCCTTTAGGTACTGGAAGGCCACAATTAAGTCTTCCCAGAGCCTTCTCTTCTCCAGGCTGAACAAGCCCAGCTCCCTCAGCCCGTCCTCGTAGCAGAGGTGCTCCAGCCCTCTGATCAGCTTTGTGGCCTCCTCTTGACTCGCTCCAGCAGCTCCATGTCTTTCCTATACTGGGAGCCCCAGAGCTGGACACAGAACTGCAGGCTGAGGCCGCCTGCCGCCCCCAAAGGTATGAGCCCGCCTGCAACACCCCCACCCCCCTTCATCCTTCAGCACTGTTGCAACTAAGTCACACACAGGCAAAGGCTCCCACCAGGCCCCCCTGGCCACAAGCCACGCTTGCCTCACCAACGCAGCCCCTGCTGCCCTCGCTGCCCCCGCACCCACCGGACCAGGCTCCGCCTNTTGCGCACCGCTGCCGCCATGGCGCTGCTCCCCAAGGCCGCCCCCCTCGCGAAGGTCTCTCCACGTGTGTCCGCAGGAAACGCCGACAAAGCCCGCACACCTGCCAGGCGTCCTTAGGAAGCTATACGTGAGGTAGGGGAATGTTTTAGGTACTTTTGCGGAAAAAACAATAAAAAAAATTCTCAGTGCTTGACGCCTCTTAGCGCACTTTTTCGCTTTCCCCGACCCCCCGCTTCCTGTCCCGCGGCCCGCTGGGCAGGACTCCCCACGGACCGAGCGCTGCCCTGCCTCTGCCTGCCGGCCGCGGGAGGGAAAAGACAGGCGGGCCCCTCGCCAGAGCAGAGGTGAGCTCGCCCGGCGGCCGCGGCCCAGCCAGCGGGGCGGGGAGGATCGCCTTGATGCGCCCAAGACCCCCCACCCCGCTCCTCGGTCACGGGAGGGCGGCGAACCCCGGACGTGGGAGAGGCTCCCGGCAGCGCCCGGCTGCCGGCTGTGGTCATCTTTCTCCTCTGGCCGCGCTCTCTCGCGTCACAACGCAACGGGGCGGACAGCCCCTGCGTGCCGAGCCCCTGGCTATCAGCCCCTCGCTGCTGCTCGCTGCGCCGGCAGCGGGACATGCCAGACCGGGACAGTAGCCGCCAGCCGCTAACTAAAGCGAAAGCTGCTGCAGTCACAATGACGTAACGCCACGCCACGCGGCAGTTGTTAGCACGGTTCCCGTGGTGACGTGTGCCCGCCCCTTTAAAAGCTCCCGCCTCACGTGGGCGGGCGTGCTGCTGCTGACGGAAGCGAAGATGGCTGCGGCCGCTTCTGAGTTGCTGACGGGATGGTGCCTCTTCGCCTTGGCGCTGCTGGTAAGAGGCGGCTCGTTCGCGGCCGGGGCTCGGCCGGCCCGCTCGGCTGCCCCTTTATCTCCGCAGGGCTGCTGGGGTCCCCGCTTGGGCTAGCTCGGCCCGGCCCCCCCTTCTCGTTGGTCCCTTGCTGTTCCAGCTCCGGGCTCCCCCCTGGCCTTCTCGTTGGGCCTGTGCCCCGGCAGGGAGCCCCTCCCTTTCGTAGGGAGCAGCAGCGCCCGGAGCTGAGGGTGCGGGGCTGCCCTGCCTTCCTGCCCGGGTGCGCGGCGCTGCCTGTGTGTGTCTTACCCAGTTCCGGGTGTGGGTGCTGCGCCTGGCGCCCGAACCCTTCTTATGAAGAGTACAACAAGGGAACGGTGTGTGGTGAGTAAAACACTAATGCCTAGGGTTCAGGTAAAAAGCGTGTTGATGCTATGCCAGACAGCAGTACCGAGATGCGGGGTCCAACTGTAGTACCTGCTTTCTTACATCCTTATCGTGCAACTCACAACTATATTTCCTTGTGTATTCCAGGCTATTCTGATTTTCTGCTGGGTTTATGTGCGCAAGTATCAGAGTCGGCGGGAAAGTGAAGTGATTTCTACCATAACAGCTATCTTTGCGTTGGCAGTTGCTCTTATCTCATCAGCACTGCTACCAGTAGACATCTTCTTGGTTTCGTATATGAAAAATCAAAATGGTACATTTAAGGTATGGATTCTTAAAGTTTTAATTGTTTCTTTAAAAGAAGCACTTTGTGTTCAAAGTGAATTTTCTTGGGTTGTCAATGTGTGTAAAGCCAGTACTAATACCTGCTCTAGTGCCAGAGTTTATTTGGAAAGCTGGGAACTAGTATTGTGGATGCAACATGGACTCTGTTTATTTGAGCTGGGTTTCAGTTTTCAATTCTATTGTTTTCAATATTCTACTCATTTCCAAACACTCTTTCCTTCTGCTGTGCTAAAAGGAGCATATATCCTATCCTGAAGATTTAAATAAGTCTCTTAAATTTTGCTTATTAGCATGTTGTGATGGGGGACTGTAGAATGGAATTTGCTCCTTGGTTCATAAAAGAGTATATTGCCTGTTTGTGATTAAGATTACTTTGTCTCTTTTGCCAACATTCTCTTATTCTGCTACTGAAACATTAATACTTACAAAGACTTACTGTGTTAATCTGGCTGTAATATATGGCCTGAGTTAATAAGTGTTTTTTTTACAGAGGGATAGCTGGAAAAACTCTTGGGGGAGGGGAATACAGTTGTTTTTCTTCTTGGCTCGTTTGTCCTTGGCTGAACTAGTGTTTTTATCAACTTACTGTAGGGAGTTGCTGTTGAAAATGGGCTCTTAATGAGATCAGTACTTGCTTTAGTCTGCTCTAAGTATTACTGTAAGTGAGAATTCTTTCCAATGCTTAAACTGCTGTTCTTTTTAATTTTCAGGGAGGGTTCTTGAAGGTAGTGACCCAGCCTCTTTGAGGCTGTTCAAACTAGAGCATAATTGGAAGAGCAGCTTAGTTTGATTTGGAGCCTACCTGGATCTGTTGTATTGGATCTGTAGTAAGGGATCCTGAAACAAGTGAGTGGGCAGATGGTAAATGCCTGCATACTAGACTTCAACTGTATTCCTTTTCAACCCTACTTCCAGAGGAAAACCTAGGTCCTGCCAGATCCTCCATAATTCTTCAGAATTAGCTTGCAGGCAATACAGGGCCTTCTGGCTGATTCTCATGTGAATGTAAGTTGTAAGAAGCCTTTAGAATTGAGCTGTGGTGTAATTTTTGTTGTGTCTATCACTCAGTGGTAACATAGAATAAATTAAGCTGTTGTTCAATGTTGTTTAGAAGTTTTTTTGTCTTCAGACCTTGTTTGTTCAGAACTAAAATGCAAAAAGATGGAAGAGACCTTTCATCTGTTATGGTACTAGCTGCTCAATGAGAATAGTACTGAGTATTGAGAAATACATTGAACCTGACTAGCTAGGGAAATAACAATGATGTAACAAGGCTCAGTTGAAAAATGCACATCTGCTGGGGACTAAACAGAATTTCCTGTTGCAAAGGAAACCTGTGTTGTTAATATATCCATTACCTGATTTGAGAAACAAACCTGTAAGGAGAATAGGAGGCCAAAGCAGGTTATGTGGTCACTACAGTCTTATTTAAGGAAGTATGATTAATAAAAGAAAAATTACTGTATTTGATGTTTTTCTTAAGCTAGAATTTTTTGTGAATAGCCACATACTGTGATATGATGGAGTTTAAAAATTGTACCTGACAGCAGTCTTTCACGCTTTGGTAAAGCTTTTACTTCTTTAATGCACCTTTGTCTGTGCTTCTGAGGCTTCTTGGTCCTGCTTAGCTCTGAATGTTTGTAGATGCTGCTCATGGGCTGTTGAAACAGAATTGCTTCCTATTGCCTTGCAGAATTCATCCTTTTCTTCTTAAGGCTCAGCTGAATAAGTTTTTAGCTTTGCAGCAATAACACTGTATCTTCTGATATCGATACATTTGATCCAACACAAGTATTCAAATCGTGTTATGGAAATACTAATGTGGCCTTTCTGAAAGTTGAGCAGATCTGCAGTTAGGTCAGAACATATAAAGCTATATGTAAACACACAGCTTTATTGATTTGGTAGTTTCAGTTTACAAGTAATATCAAGTTAGGAGGTTGATACTATCTTAGTGTGGTATCTGTGTTAATTGTTAGTTTTTAGTGCTGTCCTGGGTAACATCTGCCTCTTTTGCTACTGCTTCACAAGTGGGACAGACAGGATTGGGTTCAGAAAGCTTGTAAGAGTCCTTCTTCTGGACCATTCTTTTGAAGCCCTAGATCTAATGCTGGGGTCTGAAGGACTATGACTCCAGCAGGAATCCTGTGTTTTGGATGGCCAGAGTTAAAGTCTAGATTTTCCTTCTCAGTGAATTTGAGGGATACAGGTAAGAGATGTGGATGATATTCTCTGCAGATAAGTGATTAGTTCATAAAAAATCTTCCAGCTGTTTGATTTCAGAGCTTATGCCAAAAGAGTAGTGGCAGTTATCCAGATCTAGGAAGGTTTTTTGCTGTACCTACTCCCTACCTCCCAGCTGTAATTCCCAGTATCTGTTAGAGTTGAAAGTCAAGAAAACTCAACTAATAAGGCGGAGGTACTATATATGTGGATTTCATTTTTAATGCATCTGACCCTACTACCAACTTGTAGACTTGAGGTTTTTCTGTGAATAAACTTGTAGCAAATTCCTGGAGAAGCATGCTAGACTAATAGGAGAGGTTATATTGAGAGCACAGTCTGGTGGTTCAAAGTTCTCATTGTGAAATGTGTGTTCAGTGGCAAGTGAAGGTATGTGCCTGACTACAGGAATTGAGTAATTGTCTGGAGTGTTGTACTTGGGCAGATTACCCTTCTCTAAAGACTGTCAAAATCATGCTGCTTTCTAGATGCATTCACTTGTGTTGTGTACCCCTTTTCCATCACGTGTTCTGAGATGTCTTCTGTGTCAAGGCCAACCTTTGCGAACCTCGAGGTTTTGTCTGGTTTGACAGGACTGTTAAACCTAATGTACTGTTTATACATCTTTTAAGACAAGTTATTCTTTGCTATAAAGTAAGTGGCTTCTGGCAGTTGGTACCTGTTGGTGTCTCATGGTATCTTGTGAGACTTATCAAATATTATCTTAAAACTTTTCATAGTGACTGACTCAAGTCATTTTGGTATTAGAAGATTTTGTACAGGTATGCATTTGGAAAGGAGCAGTGGTGCATGGACTTGGGTGGTTCATAGTACAGTGGAGTTCACTGCAACACCACTTTTTCTGGAGGCTAGGATTACTTTGATTTATAGTGTTAAGTAGGAAGGAAGACTTTCAGATCTAACACTAATCAAAAGAACTTGAGTATTGCCTCATAAGCGTAGTCCTGATGATATTCACCCACAATATCCTGAAGGTTTTGACTGTTTGCATTGATGGTGCTTTAGTTTGTGCAATGGACTTCAAATAAGCCAGTTGGATCTGACTGTTAGATCTGAAAGCTTGTTTGGTTTATAACAAGCATGTAGTCACAGAAAACTTTAAATGCTTAAGACTTCTGCTGGAACCCAAGACCTCTGGGTCTAACCCAGAAGTCACAGATACTTAAGATAGCTGATGTTGTTTTGCAGCAGGAAGGCTGCTTGAAACAAGGACATTATCACCATGCTGTCTTGTGTTTTTTTTATTCTGTTGTCTTATGCTACTGCTGATGCAGCACAAGGCAGGGGAGGTGGAATTTTCTTTCTGAAATGTGTGGATTCTTGCTACTATATGGAGTTAAAAGCCAGTGGCATTTCTTGCAGTCTGTTTAGGCTGAGCACCTCAAATCCTGGGTGTCTGCCTGAGCTGTTAAAAGTCAGTATTTCCTTTAATTTTTTGAGGGGTAGCATCTGTTTAATGGGAGATTCTTTTTGTAGCTGCTCAGAATATAGAACCACTAGAAATGTCAGATCATTTCTTATTCTAGAAAGGTGTTAGCTGCAAAATCACTATCAATTGAGACAATGCTTCCTGTTCTAAGTAACAACTACTGTTTGTGAAGCAACAATAATGGGCAAAATGTGGTAGCCAGACATGGCTGAAATATACATGTTTCTAGATATTAACTCTCCATCTGACACTCAAAATCCTGGCTTTGTCCCACTTTAGAGCTAACAGACTGGAAGAGCTGAGACCTGGATATGAAATTTCTTTATAGCTAAACCATGCTATGACCTACTCTCCAGTCTTTGGCACTGTATCTTCCTTTTGTTGGCTAAGCTTTCAGAGAAGCTAATGAGCAAAATGACTGTCATCAGTACTTGAAACATCTGTTTCATCGTACACAGAAACCTGGAATGTTATAGCACTTAAGCTCTGTTAAGGTACATCTGTGGACAATCAGAGCTATCTTTACTGGGTACTCCTGAAATTCTTGAAGGTTCCAGCAGTGACAGTAGAAATATCCCATTTAACCGGGGCAAAAGAATAAAATTCAGGGCCATCCCCTTACCATTAAGTGGAGAAGGTCAAAATGTCAGATCAGCATGTACTGCTTCTGTTTGGGGAAGTTACTTTTACAGTTTGAGTAGTACTGTTATGTTGAAATATGTTAACGTAAGTCACTAACTGGACACAGTTGTTGAGAGAAGGAAGACTCCACTCAGTACTGGGGGAAAACAAGTTTAATTTTTTCTCAATTACAAATTGAAGCTTTTGAGGGAGTTTCTCTTTGGTTTTAACATTTAGGTAAACTGGAAGTGTCTTAAACTGTCTCTTTTCATATCCTTGTTTACTTAACAACATTTTAATCTATTTAGTTTTTATGATTGTAACTGTATTTAAACTTAATGAATCCTTCACGGTGGCTTGTGTTAAGCTATTACTCATAATTAGTCCTTAATGTAGGCCATCATACTCACTGCACATCCTTGCAATTTGTTGATTCCTGTATCTATCAATACAATGCATCATTACAGGTATTTTAAAGGTGATATATGTGCTTGCTAAATTGCATGAACAGAATGAAGTACAGCAGAACAGTGCTGAGTTCCTGAATTCTGCAGATCTTCAGAGAATTTGTGGTCACATTTTCACACCTTAAACTGCTGTTGAAGGCAGTAATGAATTCTCACCTTCCTAATCCATTGTGCTTCTGAGATATTTGCTGTCTATATTGTAAGCTTGGGCCATAATGAATGGAGAGGAAAACAAGACTACATCTAGGGGCTGTCCAGATGAATTGTCAGCTGAGTCTTGGATGTGCTCATCCAGTAAATTCATATGCCGATCAAATGGATATATCAGCACGGCTGCTGAGAATGTCAGAGCTCTGAACTTGCTGGGTAGCAGTGCTTCTTGCTTTTGACAAGACAGTGCAGCTGTTGCTTTTGAAACAGCTCAGATGAACTGGTTACTGCTTTTGAGTAGTGATGAGGCGTGCGTATGGATAATTTGTCAGTAAGAATAAGGGTTTTTACCTCCTTAGCCTGTGTAAAAGTGTTGCTTCAGCAGCTGCCTGAAGGCTGAAGTAATAGATACGATATACAATTAAGTTGGTTTGCATTAAAGATTGCTCGTGTGCAGAGTAGTGCAAAGTTTCTAAGTTCAGGCACATGTATGAAATGGTGAAACGTGTACATCTTTAAGGTAACATCTCAATATCTTAATATGCTGTAATGAACACTCCCTAATATATTGCTCTGGTCCTATACACAATTTGTGTGACAACATGAAAAGCAATTAGTGTTTAAAGTTCTAAATCTGTATCCTATTACAAATCATAGAATTGCTCAGGTTGGGAAAGACCTTTCAGATCACTCAGCACTGCCAAGTCCACTGCTGAACCATGTTCCTGAGCACCACATCTACATGTCTTCAATACCTCCAGGGATGCTGACTCAACCACTTCCCTGGGCAGCCAGTTCCAGTGACTGGCAGCCCTTTCAGAGAAGAATTTTTTTCTTAACATCTAATCTTCCCCTCGCACAACTTGAAGATGTTTCCCCTTTCCTATGTTATAAATGTTATTAAAGGTTTCTGGAGCTGGAGGAGAAGCAGTTTTTTGGCAGTTAAGCTCTATTGTATTTCACCTGCTAGCTACCTCTTCCTGTGAAGTGACTCTGCCACTTAAACTTCAGTACTTACTGTTGCATTTCTTGAATATTCTTGGTTGGTACTGTTTTGAATGTCTCTGTTGCTCACAGGAAAGACCTTTTTCAAAGACTGACTTAGAAGTAAATAGTGCTACCTGTTCAGTTGTGGTTTTCCCTTGAGTATAATTTCAGGAATGCATTTACTTAATTTTTAACTCTAGGCAATCTAAACCTTCAATATTCTGTGTATATATTCTTAACTTACTAAACACAAATTCTTTTGTGGTGTATTTTTATGCAGGTGCCTAGAATTCTTTCTGTGGAAACATTGGGCTTGAGCCTGACAATCGTGAAAGGTTGGGTTTATTGTGTACTGGACACATTTAAACTTAAAAGGGATAGAATTAACATCTTATGCTAAAATATTTCATCCTTTCTTTTGCTGGTTAGATCAAAAAATGCATGTATGCTTTTAATAATCGAATTCCAGTTAGATCACAGAATCGTAGAGGTTGGAAGGGACCTCGAAAGATCATCTAGTCCANCGAGAAGAGCCTGGCTCCATCTTCCCGACACTCACCCTTAACATATTTATAAACATTGATGAGGTCACCCCTCAGCCTCCTCTTCTGCAAGCTAAAGAGACCCAGCTCCCTCAGCCTTTCCTCATAGGGGAGATGTTCCACTCCCTTGATCATCTTCGTGGCTCTGTGCTGGACTCTCTCTAGCAGTTCCCTGTCCTTCTTGAACTGAGGGACCTGGAACTGCATGCAGTACTCCAGATGCGGCCTGACCAATGCAGAATAGAGGAGGAGGAGGACCTCCCTCGACCTACTGACCACAGCCCTTCTAATACACCCCAGGATGCCATTGGCCTTCCTGGCCACCAGGGCACATTGCTGGCTCATGCTCATCCCTCCATCCACCAGGACCCCCAGGTCCCTTTTCCCTACACTACTCTCCAGCAGCTCAGTCCCCAACCTGTACTGGCACATGGGATTCTTAATCTTAAGTTAGATAATCCTCTAAATTCAGATAGTGAATTTAAAGAATGTGGTCTAGTGGGAGTCTTAATACAGTAACATGAAGGAAGGTGGTGCTGGTTTTCTGACATAACAGAAGTGAAGTGTTTATGTTATGTCATGAAGGCCATATCCATGGGAGTTCAAGCAGTTCTGAGAGAACTGATAGAGTAAGGGTTGACTTATTTAAATCCTACTCTATACAGCCTTTAAAGGAGTATGCTCACTTGTTTTTCATATGTTCTGTAGTAGCGTATGCATCTCTACAACAACTGAAGTGACTTGGGCTTATGAGTTTGAAAAAGCATACACAGAGATTGAAAGGAGCTTTGACAGTACTGGATCTTTGCTTACCAATTCAATTATGTTGATGTGTCTTCAAAATTACTAGTTTTAGAAGAATTTTGGTTCTGGATAACTATTTTCTTGATCTTAACTACACATAAAGTGAATCCCTTGAGACTTCAACAACTCTGTAATATATTTAAGCTGTAAATGCAGGCTTGGACCTCTGGATTCTGTCCCTGAGTTTGGCTGCCAACAATCATGTTGCAAGACATTTGTCTTCCTTAAACCAGTAGTTTTTCTCAGAAGGAAACAAGAGATCTGGGCAAGAATTTGACTTCAGGCTTTTGGTTGGGTGCTGTTACTAGTGTAACTAGTAGTCTATTTTTACTTCAATTCTCTGAGCAGTTCCCTGGAACGGTTGTTACGCAGACCTGAAAACGATCAACTTTTGATCTTGCTGAAATAAGGGATATAAATGCTGTTACATTTGGAATTGTGGGATTTAAATCTTAAAATGCATGGGTGGGTCTCCTGCTGTTTTGTTGTAGGATCTGAGATATTACTCTACTAATTCCTGTTAGGAATTACGACTTCTTGATCAGCATGTGACTTTTTGGATAGGAACTTCAGGAAAACAGTATGCCTTTTGTTATTACGGAAAGAGCTTCAGTGCTTAGACCAGGAACTCAAGACTGGTATATAGGTAGTGTCTGAGTTTTGGTAGTGTGCATGCTATCAAGTAACTCAACAATTGTCTCATATATGACTTAGGGCACTTTTCTGAAGCTAACTTGAATATTCATGTGACTAAAGTTTTGATTAAACTAAACTGAAGGCTTATACTCCTGAAGGAGATGATGGTTTAAACTGGGTGGATAACTAACAAAAAGAAAATCATGTAAGCTACAGCTGAGCATAACAAACAGCTATTTGCCATTCTTATGTCTAAGTACTATTGCATCTGTATGTATGAGTTTTAGTTAAAACTGTTCTGTGATAGAAATGTGTACGTTGTATATACTAATTTCAGCTCTGTGGCCCACAGTACAAGAAAAATATGGATCTGTTGGAGCAGGACTACAAAAAAACTCAGAGGGCTGGAGCACCTCTCCTATGAGGACAGGCTGAGGAAGTTGCGGTTGTTCAGCCTGAAGAAGAGAAGGCTCTGGGGAGACTTTATTGCAGCAGTTCAATATACAAAGAGAGCTTATAAGAAAGATAGGCTAACAGTTCTGCCAGTATTGACAGGATAAGGGGCAATGATTTTGAGCTTTAAGAGAATAAATTTAAATTGGAAATAAGATTGATTTTTTTATGGTGAGGGTGGTAGAACTCTAGAACAGGTTACCTAGTGCAGTTGTAGATGTCCCATCCCTGGAAGTGTTCAAGGCCAGGCTGGATGAGGCTGGGCAACTCATATCTTAATTGTCTGTGCAGTCTGTTCTAGTGTACCATGCTGCTTCCGAACCTATCATATATTGGTTTTCTAGGAAACCCGTCCTAAGGACAGCCTTTTCCCTGCAAGGACTTGACTCTGAAGCTTAGTGTCTATTGCATCGCTCAGAGTTCCAAAAAAAGGGCTAGAACTGCAAATAACCATACCTCCAGTTGTCATCTTCTACAAAACATTTTGGAAAACTGCTTAGATTGAGCTTCATTCAGTAGCTGCATTTTCTGATGTGTAGGAAATTCAGTTTGTTAAAAATAGGTGTTTAAAGTGCCACTTAATTTGTACAGAACAAAAGTAAATGTACAAAATGGTTAGCTGCGAAAAATAATATGCCCTAAAAAAATTATTTCAATTGTGCATTGACAATATAATGTGTGGTGACTAAGGATTCTTAATCTGGAAAAAACAGAGCTCTAAGTATAAAACTAACAGCCAAAGTGATTATAAACAGTGGGGATACTACTGCAGTGTCTGTCCCCTGAAATGCAACACATTCCTTGATGGTCTCTGTTAGGTGAACTGGCTGTAACTTAAATCCCAGTGCTTAAAATGGGCAGACTGGGTGCTTCATGCTTTTCCTTAAGCATTTGATATTGAGCAGGTTTTTCAGAAGAAACAGAAGAATGCAATGGAATGAAATGTTCTTGTTTCATAAATGCTTTTGTCCTTTATTACTAGGACTGGGCTGATGCTAATGTTTCAAGACAAATTGAAGACACTGTACTTTATGGATATTACAGTAAGTATTTTTAACTTATATTTTTTCCAGTTAATAGGACCTTTAAATGAAAGCATGATGTTTTTTGGGGATTATTCTTTTTTGGTTAAACATTAGTCTTACACTTAGTGCCCTTCAGTGATTTTTTTTTTTACATTCAAGAGCTCTTGAAAATGCAAATATGCTGAAGGCCAACCCATGAAAAAGCTAATGCTTGCTGTCATAATCTACTTCTAACATGTTTCCTCTGTGTATTTAGAGACTAAGGGAAACACATGATTTTGCTGTAACTTTTATGGCACTTCTGCAGCAGTGTGAAACTTGGTTATGGCATATAAAGTCTGTGCAGCTCAAAGTAACACTTGTGTTCTAAGTGTTCAGATTGAGCAAGTACCCTATTCAAAGAGCTACTGTAGATAAGCGTAAAGGAGTTGAATCAAGAGTGGTAATCCTAAACAAAATTGAAGCAAGATATTAAATGAAATCTGATAAAATAAACTGTTCTAAAACTACAGAGGTTTGCTGACCAGTTATTTTAGCTGTCCTATGAAAAGTTCTACTAATGAAACAATGTAAGAGGTAGCTGTAGGAGTGTGGTGCTTACCATGGTTTGAGTGAAATGCCTGCCTTGGTCAATGATCCAAGCTTGGTGGTAGTGCCTGCTTTGTCATGTTTCCTAAGACTTGAAGTATCTCTTACAATACTACAGGTTGGCTCTTCTGAATATTATTTTTTAGATCAGGAAATAACAAACATGTCTGGTACTTAGAACCAATTAAGTTACAGAATACTTATTGCCTGCCAGTGTTAGTGACAGTAACTAGAATGTACACTTTCATGCTGAGTGAAGCTTAAAGCCAAAAGTAGTAAGAAACATATCGGTTTTTGAAAAGGAGCTCTGAAAGTACTTGTTTATCTTGCACAAAGATTCTTCACTATGGAATACTAGATTTGCTTCCTATTTGCTTTCTACTCTTAGTTTTCTAAGGTCTTGTTAAACATGCCAAGCATTTTGCAACTCCTAATGTGGAACAGTCTTCAAACTCTTCTGTGGACCGCTTTCTATAGATTTGTGTGACTGGTGGATGAATTTCCATAATATGTTTTGGGCTGCGTGTCTCAACAGCTTAAAACAAGGTGTCTCTTGGTAAATTCTGAATTGACTTTTGGAATAGATTTGAGCTTAAACCTTCAAAAACTGGTTTTGTTTTTGGCCTATTTGGACAGATCTACTGAAAATATTGTAGGACTAATATTTTATTTCATAGCATATCCTCCAGATGGTGGTAGAGATTTAAAGACAGTTTTAAAAGTACTTTTTCTTTTATGATCCTAAAGATGTACATTAATTCCTCAAATTATAACTAGAGCTACATTGAAGTAAACAGTAGTAGGTAACTTATTTTTCAGAAGTCTCCATCACCCCTGTATTAAAAACAGAACTTAATGCCTCTCTTGCTTCATTATGTCTAGTCCCCTGCTGCTGTGGCACAGCATAGTGACATGAGAGCTGAGAAGGAATAAATAAAACTCTTCTAGTCTTGTAATACTATTCCTTTTTTTCTACTTGTATTCTCATATAAAAGTATTTGGTCTTGGCGTGTTTTTTTAAACTAACAGGGTGAGTAGAACCAAAATCTCCTTTTGTACTGAAGGATAAGAATACTGGTACTTTGTTATTTCTCCTGAAAATGAGCGATAGCTGTAGAGATCTTACTTGCCTCCTGTAGGCGTATTGACAACTTCTAGTACGGCTTATTGGTACATCTAGGTCACTGCCCTTCAACCAAGTCACTTCTAATTGCAGCAAGAATTTGGAGGCTGTGGTTTAACTGATGTTTTAGAATAGTAAGGATTACTTTACTACCTGTGCTGTGATGTACTGAGAAAGCTGTCACTAAATGTAGGAAAGCGCTTTTTCCTGTCCCCATAGCCATTAGTCCCCATGAACAATGTTCTTTCATACCCAGCTGATTTCTTGGCTAGACTGATACAGAAGTAAAATGGCTTTGTACTGGTAGAATGATAAATGAGCTTACTTTCAGAATGAAGCTTGAAATACTTGTATCTTGAAGTGGGACTCCAGGAGCCTGAAAGCTTTACTTAAGAAACCAGTCTACTGATTGCTTTGAAGCCTTAGTGGCTTAGTGTGTCTATTTTTCGTAAAACCAACTGTAGTAGAATGTGTCTGCCAGTACTTGAATGATTGAAGGATGATCAGTAGTTGGCAGATGCTCTGGAACAGCATGTCAGCTTGTGTTTGGAAGGAAAACCCTTTTCAGAAGGGGTTATAATTGGAAACCATCCAGTGGCAGTTTCCTCTGTATCACAAAGAATCTGCCTGAAACAGTTGACAGTAACCAATACTATTCCTCTGTAGCTTGTCTTCCTCTAGTAAGTAAATCCTGCCTGTTGGAGTCAGCTTGATGTTCAGTGTCCTTCAGTAAAGCTTAGTGAATGGTGAAAGGATGCTATTGGTAGATCCCAGTCTTCCTGTGAGGTGGATTTCCTGACCTCTGTGTGTTCAGTGTCTCAGAACAATAGTGTGGCAAGGACTGTCTGCTAAATGCTATGGGGATTTCTTTGTGCTAAACTTAGAGTTAAGAAAGAAACAGGAAACTAGCAGTTTTTTCTTAAATTAGCAATAACTTGTATAGTGGTTCCTGGCTTAAAGTTCTTTAGTGAGAATTTATCCAAAATAGTACTTGGTGTAACTTGGATGACTTATGTGGGGTTTTGTCTGCTTACTGCAAGTGTTTGATAGTCATTGACACAAGGACTTGGGCTTCTAGGAATCAGTAGGTGCAAGTCAGGTGTGGCTGCATGTTTTCATGATCTGGTCCTAGGAGAAGACATGCTAAATGAAGTCTGTGGAAGAGTTGCATAGCTGTACTTGACTAAATTGGGACAACCTGGTCTGCTGGAGGGTGTCCTTGCCTGTGTCAGGGTGGTTGGAACTAGATGATCTTTGAGGTTCCTTTCAACCTCAACCATTCTGTGATTCTATTAAAAACACTTTCTCCTAATAAGTGGGATTTTTTTGAGAAGTGATGAAAATTGAACACAAACTGAAAGTCTTAAGTATTGACATTTACTGTGGTGAACTGCTTTAACTGTCCTGCTTCAAATAAGTGTGTGATGATGACTTGGAATACAAAACAGCAGTGAATTTCATAACTTTCACTGGAGAGAACAAGATGTCTGTTCTTGCAGTTGTGATGAAAAAGGTGTTTTGAGAAGGTTTTTAGATGTGAGAATAATGTATTTGGAGGAAACATTCATCTTGGGTTTTCTGAAGTAACTTGTGACTCCTCAGGAGAAGTGAGGAAGTACATAACAAAGCATTGCTTTAAGCGACCTTTAGTGTTGATGTACCAGTATATGATACCATCTGGAAGAGCAGAAGTTTTCTGTGATGGAAGAGACTTCTGATATGATATTCTTGAGCCTCCTGTAGTTAAAGGAGTTTGAGGGACTATATTCATCTTAGATACTCTGCCTGAACCTTCCCAGTTCTTGAAGATATTTTGGTTCCTTCTACCTACTGCATCTTGCTATACTTTGTTCCTACTGTTGTTCACAGTTGCCCTTGCATACTACTAGGAGAAAAAAACAAATCAAAACATAATCAAGGGACCATGTTGTAATTTACTTGAAGACTACTACCAGGTTTAATTTCCTCATAATTGAGGTGTCTTTGTATTGATATGGTGTGCACAGCAGAAAATTAGTCATTTTGACTTGATATAAGAGTTGGTCTCTCAAAGTCTTTAAAACAAACCTTATCAAGGAATTCTTGCTGAAGAGTGCTTGGACTGTGGCAGGAACTATAGTTGTACTGTCTATTTCTAGTACAACTCAGAAAAACAATTTGAAACCAAAGTTGAACCTCTGAACCAGAATAAAAAGCAATCCTTGATTTAAAACTTAAGTCCACAGAAGTGCAATAATGAAAGCTGAGACAGTCTGTCATGCCACGAGGTCACAGGGGAGCTTGAGGGAAGGAAGTCTTTGTCACTTGGTTGACTGGCTGTTAGCTACTGCAAGACCTTTGAATTTGAAGGTTAGCTTTCCAGGGAATAAACATCCCTTTTAGTGGGCAGGACAACAGGCAATTAGGTGCTTGCCCTTGGGTAACTAACCTGTATGGTATGAGCTGATAGGAGATACAGTTCTTCCTCAATAAGTTCTGAAAAAGAAAATTCAATAACCAGATGATCAGTCTCCTGTCTTGTTGATGGGATCTTTGCCAAATCTTGTTCCTTTGTAGTATAATAGTTGTAGTACAACATTATTCTTCCTATGAGTTGTGAATTTAACTTTCAATTCTACCTGAAAATCTCACAGGCAGTTTTAAGACTGCACCTGATGGATGAACAAAATGGTCTATCTTGGAATGCTTTTGCTTGGGAAAAGCAAATGCCAAGCTGCTTCTAAGTTCACTTTCTTCTGTGTTACAGTCCTATAAAGTTACTATGGTAACAGAGCTGCTCCAACAGTAAGTTGGAGTTTATGCTACATGTAAATAAAGCTACCCTCGAGTTGTAATATTAAATCTTGTCTTGAAATGCATGCAAATCCTGTAACTTCTTGAGAGCATGCTTAAGGTGAGCTTAAGGGGCTAAGCGCTAGCAGAGCATTCATGATGGATGGAAAACTGGAATGAGCCTCATGCTGAATCTGCTTGTGTATGCAGATCCTGATACAGAGTATGCTGTTAGAGTTTGTTTTTAATACTAAGTATATTCTGCAAGTCAGCATTGGCTGAGAACTTCAGTTCTTCAGTAAAGCATAAATTTGAAGGAATTGTTACCGTTCAATGGTTTCACATAATGTCTGTGGGACAGAAAACTGCCAAGTTGATGCTTTTTTGAAGTGTAAGTGCATTATTTGTGCTGGAAGGGGTCCTGAAACAGGACTGGTCTGCTTTTTGTCTATCTTGTCCATCGGCATACCACCCCCCTGCCATTGTTGGTGCTTGAGCTGTGCTAACACAAATTTCAAAATTGGTAGAAATTTGCTTTGACTCTTAGAAGTGGTAAAGCTGGAAAGGGAACTTTAGGGAAAATCTAGGTCAATATACTTGCTATTCACAGCAGCTCATTTATGCCAGTTTCCAGTTGGATTTTGAATATCTTTGAGAATGGAGGCTCTACTGTGTCAGAGGAGCCTGTTCTAGTTTCTGACTTCAGACAGAATTAAAGTTCTTGTTTAAATAGAAATTCCTATAGTTCAGTTTGCTCATTTCTTTTTTAGCCTTTCCCTAGGCACCACTGTGAAGTCTGCCACAGTCTTCAGTTCCACACAAGTATTTATACACATGGATAAGATACCTCCCAAAGGCACCTTTTCTGCAGGCTGAACAGTCCTAGCTCTCAAGATGTTCCAACCCATTAGTCGTTGCTCTTTGCACTTTCTAGTATGTCTGCCTTATATTGGGGAGCCCAGAACTGGACGTGGTACTCCAAATTGGGAGTACTCTCAAGTTGAGACCACATCGAGTCAAGGGGAATAATTCCTTTCCTCTATGTGGTGGTGACACTCTTCCTAATGTAGCTGAAGGCACTGTTGGCCACCTATGCTGCAAAATTGCTAGATTTGTGGCTCTCCTGTGCCAGTATAGGAAGTTAAGGTGACCCAGCACAAGTTGTAGCGAATGCTGGAGCTGGTGCAAAGATGAGTTTTAATATGACAGGTGGATGATGAAGAGGGGAAGTGAGAATCCCTCCTTGGATCAGATACAACTTTGCATCTTAATACTCACTGAGGAGGGCACTTCAACATCTAAGTGCTGGTCAAGTAAATAAGATTGTTTTTTCTTTTGTTATTGGTGTGGAATGCTGATATGCTTTATGGTCTGCTTATTTGGTCCTTATGGTTAGAAGTAAATAGTTAGGTCTGAGTATTTTAGCTATGCTTACACAGTCTTGATCTCACAGGTAAAACCCATGTATTTAATCTTAACTTAAAAACATGATTTAGCGCTCTACTGTGGCTTCTGCCCATGTCGTAAGAGTGCAGCAATGACTGGGGTAGAGGAGACGTGAATCTAGAAGCAACTCCTGTGGTATACTTTATCTGCTGGGTTTCAGCTTGAGGCATTTGGTTTGGTGGAAGACCAAGCCAAATATACTAAAGGAAAATCTGACGTAATAATTTCTTACATGAAGGTGAAAATTGAAAGTTTTTCCACAGAGAACTGACCAAGCAAAATCAAATTAGAATCTTCAACATCCCGTTACACTTAATACTACTCAAAGTATGTTTTAGTTGTTTGTCAATACCACAACAGCATCAGCCTAGCTTTTCGATGATGTGTGCCTGTCTGAAATGAACTCCCTTTGAATATGAAGAGAATGGGCCAGGATGCTCCAGTGATGGCTGTCTGGGGAGTCCTAAAGACTGAAAGTGCAGGAAGTGACCAAGCTCATGTACTTTAAATATACTTTCTTTTGCCACCTTTGAGAAGACAGTACTGGCCTTGATGAACTATTGGTCTGACTACACTTTTGCATTTTGCACTGATTTTTAGAGTTGCTATGGGTTTTTCCAAAGTTGTATTGAAAATTGTAGAAATAGAAGGATTTTTTTTAGTGAAGGCTTGCAGAAATATACCATATTAGATTCTTCTACTAGTTTAATAGCTAGTTTAGCTTTTTAAGGTGTAGTGCTTGAGCTGATGGAGTTCTGTGTGCAAGGCATTGGTTTGATATGATCTGTAATGAGACTAAAGCGTGGGAATCGATTTTTTTTTTTTAAATATGGATGTGCTAGGTAGGTATTTCTTGTAGCTTGCTAATCAGTTCTTCTAAGCTTTAGTTTAGCAGTATTATCTGAAATGAACTCTTTTACTTTATATTTCTAGTTTGAAAATACATTTATCTTTGGTTAGATGTGACTTCTTTTTTGAAATAAAAGACTAAAAGCTACCTTTTGCCTTCTTCAAGAATTTAAGTGGCATTTTCTAATACTTGACGGACTTAAATTTCTTTTAGAGTTGATTATGGCTACTCAGATGACCTCTAAAACATAACTCAATTGCTACCAAGTAAGCTTTTGGTGACTTGAAGCACTGTAGTTTCATGGTTGAAGGAAGAGTATGCAAAAAGAGGTGGGTATTACTTAGCTTCAAATAACTAAGGAGTTGGCTTGAGGTAAGAGGGCTTAGTGGGATTTTGAAAGCTTTGATCCTTCATTTCTTTTACTCCATTTTCCAGATGATTCAACAATCTACTGCATTGGGTTGCACAAGTTATAGGCTAAACTCTTCCCTGTTGTCGTCTTCCTGACATGACCTATTGTTAAACTAGTATGGATTTTTTGTTTGCTAAATTATTGGTAAGAACTTGAGGATTGGGTTGAGTTACCTACAACTTCACAGAAAGTACAGTTATTTTTTTTGGTAAGGCTGATCTGGTTAGTCATTTGGTTTGTTTACACTGACAATGAAGAGAAACTCATAGATATCAACTTCAAAAGTATGAAACTTAGGGAGAATGCCAAGAGATTTATGCAGTATTCTATGTAGAGTTTTAGACTTGCATCTGAACTTGATTTAAATACTCCAGAATGCAAACAATATCCTAAATATTGTTTTCCTGTGAGCCATTGGATGTGGAAAAGGAAATTAGTTTGAAGAAATTGTGATAGAACTGTTGGTAACAATGCCTAGCTCAATATAAGTTAACTCTTTACTGAAAGAATATGTCTTGTTTTGAGGTGTCTCTGATCTGGTTTACATGAATTATTTGCATGTTGCAATGTATTACTGAAATGGTGGGTTTGAGGAACTAGTGTAGTCATTTTCCTGACTACCTTTACTGTTGAAGTCAGATTGGATATCTAAAAATACTTACTTTCAGCCATTTAGTTGGCACGCAAACTCATCTAGGTATTCATGTGCTCATGGTACTGAACTATTGTAACTTCTGTAAGGATTTTGTTTTAGAAAACTGCCTCTGACTTAAGTGTTACTGTAACAGTTTAGGCTTGCTATTTCACTGTTTGATTTGTGAGGCATCACTTAGTCAACCTGGAAGCTTTAAGATGACTTTAAGATAATACAGTATACTTCCAAAATTTTTCCAAGTCAGTTGCCAAATACTTTTGACAGTCCTTTAAAAGCTGAATACAGTGTTAATAGCAGTATGTGAAAGCAACAGTTTTGGTACTGTTTCTTGAACAGAGTTGAAAACTTTATTTGACTCTGTGTGTGTTTTCAGATGCTTGTGCTGTGAATAGCTTTTTCAAAACCTGGTGAAGGCGGGACAAACTAGATATCAATTCAACAGCCTCAATTCAATTAAGACAGTTCAACAAAAAGTTCAGACTATCAGTAGCCATTGAGAGTAGTCCTCTGATCTGTGACAGTATATTTGCAGAAAAACTTAGAAAATGGGATGTTAGTATGAGGAATTACAGGAAAAGGTCACAAAACAGTTTTTGGAAAGGAAAGGATTTGCAGCTTTAAGATGATAAAACGTATGTAAAACAAATCCAAGATATAGATGAGCTATTTATTCCTTAACTGAACACCAGCGGCTTAAATTAATAAAAATAAGTTTAATGTCACAAGCCTGAGCTGTTCTCTTAAAATTGAATTAAGTTACTACAGCAACAGCATTTATATAGTACCAATGTCTGATTGGTGTAGGGGTAAATGATAGCCGTATTTCACATGGTTACCCAAATTCAAGACAATCTCTATCTCTTCCTTTATGCCCTTAAAGAAACATAGATCAGTCCCATGATCTAATGAGCTATGGGTGTACCTCCTAAGAGTAAGGTGTGCTGAAGTTAAGTAGTAAAACTTGGAAGTGAGGATGTCTTCTGTGCTTGCAGTGACCTCTCTGGGATGATTATTCCCATCTTTGATTAATAATGCATCTAACTTGTCTAATTTACTGGCATAGGGCAGTGAATTTAGGACTAGTTGCAAAAAAGCAGTTTTTATTTTAGAGGCTTGAATTTCTGGAAGCATTCAGAATGTTGAAGGAGTTAGAGTACTGCTCTAGAAGGTCTAAGAATTCTACATTTCAGAGTTTGAAATTTTAAGGTGTCTTAGAGCCATGAATTTTATGCTCTTGGCAACTCTGAGAAAGCTTGAACTAACCAAGAATTTGTTTCATTGTTCCATACTGCCATACTAAGCACTCTAAACAGTAGATGGCTCTAACACCTTCAGATATTTTTCTGAAGAATGGATTCTGTTTATAAATGATTTCTCATTCATGTTTAGGTTCTAAGTGCTGATACTTATTTGGCTTCTATGCCACCTTCAGTAAAAATGCTGAGGTAGATTGTTTTGAAACACATGGATTCTGTAAGGAGTGCACTAGCCAAGATAAGGAGGCCACAAACTTAAGTTAGGGATGATTGTATTGGTTTAGTGGTGGGAGGGCACTAATTAGGCAGAATGACACAGGTTCAAAATAGCCAGTGATCATAAGGTTTGTGATCCTGGGTTTCCTTACTTACCCTCTCAAATGATGTACTTGTGCTTGCACAACCAGTCTTGGATGTGTGATACTTGTAATATTTTGAGAGCTTGGTTAACTATCTAGGATACCTTTCTTGTGGGATGCAAATACTGTAACATACTGCTTGACAGTTTAGTTTCCTAACAGACTTCTGAGATGTTCATAGGATAAGATTTTTTGAGGTATTGAAGAATTTTTTGAAATTATGTCCTAAAGTATGTAACTTGTAATACAGAGACCTGAGGATTTAAACTTGAAATTCTTGGTTTTAAATTGATCTCTTCCCTCCATACCACTGGCTAGTCACTATTTGATTTTGACTAGCTTTCTTAATGTTTTCAAACTTGCCAGTTAGTATCTGTGAAGATGTATATGTTAGTCTAATCCTTCACTTATGTTAAACTAGCTGGTTTAATGTCTCTTAAATCACTAGTGTGTCAAAGTATATGACAGTGACTGTTTTGATTTAGTGGCTACTCAGATAAATGTCTGTTGCAATCTCCAATTAGTCCCCCTTTGAAAATGGGATGTTAATGATGCTGTATTGCTATGACTTGTTTTATTTTGTGAATTGAGTTCATCAATAATAGAATCATGCCTTCCATAAAGATAGGTCATCCTCTGAAATGGAGTCCAGTGATCAAAATTAAATTTGTTATATTTTTGTGTATACCTGTTCAATGAACAACTTCTGGTACTAGATGGTGTAGCTTGCTGTTATTCACTGTCCTCTATGCTACCTCTTCCCCAGTGTGCTAGTCGTGTATATCACCTGCATGCAGATAATTACTTTTAGTCTTTTTACCATTGCTGAATTGAAGGTGAATCTGAAATCTTTGGTCTGAAAGGGTTAATTCTAAGTCCTTTGGAGTTCAGAAACCAGTAATAGTTCTCATGCTGGCTAGTAAATTTTATTAACTTTACAATGCTTGAAACTAGTAAGAGCTAGAATGAGAAGAAACTGGTGTTTGATTCTTTGAATTACTATGTCATAAATGAAGTGCCAGTGTCATTTTACCTCTTGACTTAATTAAATTCTTTCTCCTAGCTTTGTACTCCATCATACTGTTCTGCGTCTTTCTGTGGATTCCCTTCGTCTATTTCTATTATGAGGAGAAGGGAGAAGATGATGGCAACACATGCTCAGTAAGTTCACTCTAGCAAATGCACCAAGCAGTGAAGAGATAAATGAATACAGGCAAAAATGAAAGCATGATTGATTGTCTAACTTGAATACTACAATGTTAATAGCGTTTCTAAGTCTATTACTACAGCTCCTTTAAAATACTGAGGCAGTTCATAATAACACTTGTTCTGACATAGTCTACTCTAAGCACTGTGGTCTGACATGAAATGAAACTTTGAGATCTGTAATAAATCTCTCTGTTGCCATGAATTCTTCCAACTTCCTACAAATTCCTTTGTCTGATTTCATATACATGAAGTTGTTCCTTAGAACAGAAAACACATATGATCAAGTCTTCAAGTAGAAGGCAGGAAGATTATACTGATTCTAAGAGACACTAAATTTGAGTACCTTCTTGCTTGTAGTATTTGTATTTCTTCAAGTGGGTGGTAGTAATTTGCCTGAAGCCAGCACTTGGTTATTTTTGCAATGCACTGGAGACTTTATATCTACATAGCATTCCAGGGAATACAATAAAAGCATTGCAGTAAGGTGTGAACTTCACAAATATTTTTCTTAAAATCATGATCTTTTTTCCCCTCTATTCAGTTGTAACCTTAACATGAGCAAAAACACTTGCCATGGGCATAATATAAAGCACTGGTAGTAAGAATGTTCTTTGAGTGGATTTGCACTAAATGAATGTACCCTGGCTTCTGGCCACAACTGTTCAAGTGCATAGTTTATGAACAAAGACATTGAATTACGTTACTGTCATAGGTCTCAAGTTGTGAAACTCTTCAAAAATGTATACTTCTGACTTGTATCTAAAACTACTCATCTTTTCTGTGGAGGTCGTTTTGTAGGACACTTTTTATGCTGAGTATGCTTTGCCATAACTTGTTACACACATTGCTTTGGATTTATTGGCTTTGTATATTAACTTTCTCTTTTATATACAGCAGGTTAAAACTGCACTCAAATATACTCTGGGATTCGTCACGATTTGTGCAGTTCTTCTCTTAATTGGGTAAGTATTTGTATGAACATGAATAGGGGATATAATAAATAGAACCCCAAACAGAACTTTGTGCAAGATTAAAAAGGTAGATTATGGTGCACTCAATCCATATAATGAATCACAGAAACACAAGGGTTGGAAGGGACCTCGAAAGATCATCTAGTCCAACCCCCCCTGCCAAGGCAGGGCCACCTAGAGCACATCACTCAGGAACACGTCCAGTCGGGTTTTGAATGTCTCCAGAGAAGGAGACTCCACAACCTCTCTGGGCAGCCTGTGCCAGTGCTCTGTCACCCTCATGGTGAAAAAGTTTTTCCTTACATTAACCCGGAACCTCCTGTGCTCCAATTTGCACCCGTTGCCCCTTGTCCTATCGCTTAGTGAGGCCGAGAAGAGCCTGGCTCCATCTTCCCGACACTCACCCTTAACATATTTATAAACATTGATGAGGTCACCCCTCAGCCTCCTCTTCTGCAAGCTAAAGAGACCCAGCTCCCTCAGCCTTTCCTCATA